>JAMKCH010008455.1:0-39989 GCA_023653785.1 Ophioderma brevispina
GTCTTAACAGCCTTACATACCCGTCACCTGCAAGATTAGAGTGCCTCCCCGTATATTTATTACCAGGGTTACCAGTATGTCCCTCATGTCAATCAATTTTCTTGTCCCCAGTCCTAAAAGTGTGCAACTTGTCAAAATAATAACCTTCACCAAATTAAAATTTATTCGGAAGTCGGCAAGGAGAGTCTCCATGAGCTTCAGTGGCGGCACCAGACTTTATTTTTTGGGGGGGGGGCGTGGAGGGAAGTTAAATTTGGGTTGAAAAAATTCCAAATTTTGGTCCAAAAAAATCGCCAGGACGTACTTCAGAAGGTTAGGCAAATAATTTTTAAGAAGTACCAATCAAAGTCACCCTCTTCGACCCTCTAAGGGTTCGAACTTTGGTGAGCGGCATGAGCACTCGTGGGTACGAGGAACGATATTTTTTCGCGCGGTTTTCATTAGCAATTTTAATTGATTAATTATTAACACAGGAGAGGACCAATTATTCCCAAAAAAAAAAAAAAAAAAAAGCGTGGAGGGAAGTTAAATTTGGGTTGAAAAAATTCCAAATTTTGGTCCAAAATCGATGATATTTGCCCAATTTTTAAGATCGCTAATTTTGCCAAAAAAGGTCATTTTTCTTCTGGTCGAAGGGGTCCCCCTCCCCCCGCCACTGATAAGCTTAAAGTTTTGTACACGAAATCAATAGGACGTTTGTTGGTTTTTTGACAAAACACAAAAATGTGATGATTGTCATATGTGATTTGGAAAAAAAATCGCCAGGACGTACTTCAGAAGGTTAGGCAAATAATTTTTAAGAAGTACCAATCAAAGTCACCCTCTTCGACCCTCTAAGGGTTCGAACTTTGGTGAGCGGCATGAGCACTCGTGGGTACGAGGAACGATATTTTTTCGCGCGGTTTTCATTAGCAATTTTAATTGATTAATTATTAACACAGGAGAGGACCAATTATTCCCACAGACTCCTGAATAAGTCTTAGATATGTATATTTTGTTTATAAATATACAATTTTTCAATCGGTTTTCTCCACAGTCGATATAAGGCAAATTTAGCCATGATCATGCTGTCAACTTCCAGCAGAATTTTTGCAATGTTTACATTTTTCAAGTACCTGCGAATGTGCATCTTATCAAAATGAATGACTCATTTTTAGCATGATGAGATAAAATTATTGGTATATTTCATCTTCTGATGCAGTTTGAAAACCGTTGTCAAAAATGATATTTGACAGATAGATCAACTCTATACCTATAGAGTTGATCTATCGCTTCCTACATATGCCACCTGCTTAGCTCAGTTAGCAAGCGCGCTATTCAAGTAATGCGGCGATTACGGGTAAGAGTCCCGCCAAGGGCATTATTTTTTAACACCTCGGTACGCTGGCCAGCTCCAGGAAAAGATTAAATATTGACGTTATACTGTTATTACTATCAATTTATTATTTTTCCTAATCTCATTTGGGTGGGGTCTTAAGGAGTAGGCGAATTTTGCGTGGGGCCCTTTTCCCCTTAAATTGCATGTTACGCCATCGCAGACTGAGCACCTTTACCGGTTATTCCTTCACGAAAAAATCAATATGCACACAGTTGAATGGGGTTCATGTTCTTTATTCCGTATTGACTCTTAATGATTTGTTTCACTAGAAAGCTGGGGGATTCGATGCAGTTCGTAATTTCAGCATCATACTTTTTTCTTATCTTTTAGAGTGCTTTTTCTTTCTGATTAAAACATACCATTTCCATAATTAAACACTTAACACTATTTTTCTTCTGAAAGTTTCCAAGAGCCACAAATAAAAGCTCGGTTTCTTTAGCGTAACAAATTTCTGCACGAACGGTTCGTATCTACTGCGTCATGCTTGCGTGTCATTGTCACGTATGCAAACACCTTAAGGTGAAAACCACCAACATTGCGAATGGCCGTCTGCATTGCCATAATTCACGATTTTTTCGACAAAACTAATGTACAATTCAAGATCAACTCTGTAGCATTTTTCGTAGAGGGCGAATTCTCATGGGCTTAACTAAAAATGTTCTTTTGTGTGACGTGGACTCTTACTTTCGCCGATTTTGGTACGTATTTCCTAGCCCGTGTGTTTAGCTTAAGTTCTGGCATGCGAATTCACGATCTCTACCAATTTTTCTACTGGAAATCAAAGTTTAGCATCTTATATGGTGGTAAGTTACAAATTGAACCGAAAAATTTTCCAAATATTCATTTTCCGATTTTTAAATTTTTCTTCGAGGACTCGCACTCGCAAATCTGAGCGCTTGATTAAATGTGTGGACGTTCATATCGAGGCTCACGTCCTGTAAAAAAATTACTGGAGTATGCATGGCGTTCCCACTATGAAGCAAATACGATTAGTCTGAAAGTCTGAAAGTTTCGTGTACCTGTAATTTGCGATTACGTTGACTGATGCTTTCATTGAAGATAGAATTGATTGGTCTCTTGGCATATTGGACTTAGATTTACGTGGAATTGTATTTTCCACGCACTGCACATACCCCTCATCCAATGCCCATACCTTCTGAAAAGTACTAGAGGTGACACGATGGGTAGAATCTACTATAGTTTGAAGGACGATGTCCGGTGGGGGGGGGGGGGCACTGACATTGGAATACGGGTATGTGCGGCCCTTAAGACCCCCATTTCTTAAGGTCCCCTCATTGTTAGAAAATTTTCCGTAAATTTACGGAAATTTCTGGCAGCAGACTTTTTACGGTAAATTTAATGATTTTTTTTTCAATTAACTGAACTTTGACAGTAATTTTAAAGACATTTATCTCATATTATGGACAAATGTGTATTAAACAGAATTGTGTGCCATGTGACTAAGCATAGCCATAATGAGTCACACAGCCCCCCCCCCCCAAGACCGGGACTATAAAAAAATAAGCGCAACGCCTTGATGAAAGGGCTTGATCTAAACGCTTCTAAACATAACGGAACGTTCTAAGGGCCCTGCAGCGGTGTGGGTTGTGCTTGTGGTAGTGATATCATGAGTTTTTGCTAGGCAGGCATGTATTTGTTTGTTGGTGACGTGAATTGGGGTGAATGTTTAAAATTTGGTGTTGTTAAAGGGATTGATATAGACGAGAGAATGTGGAAATGCGTTTTTTAGGCAATAATAACACATTTTTTTGAAGAGCGTCCCCAATTTTTCAAAAAAAATTGAGATTTTTACACCGTTGCATTGGTAACTATAGCTAGTAAACTACATGTATACCCGTGAATGGTTAAGCATAAAAATGTCTATGTGTCACAAACGAATGAATTTCGTATTTAGAATAATTAATATCGGAGATCTCCGAGCTCCGATAATAATTCAACGGCTACTGGAAACGGCCTTCCAATGTGAAATAGCCGGGAAATAGCGCCATGTACGTGTTTACGCTCATCTAGTTGTTTTATTGGTTCAGGCAAGTCAAGTTAGAGGTTATTTTCTTGAGATGGACGGACATAAACTGAGCTAGACGTATATACATGGATAGCGGGCTGCCGCACAGTTGAATGGTCGCCGAGTGAAACAACAGGAAGTTGGTTTTTGACCCATACAATATGGCGGAAACAATGGTGCACATATTCCACACATATGTTCTATTGTTTGACAACGTGTATGCATTGTTTCCCGCCACATTGTATGGGTCAAAAACAAACTTTTTTTTCTTTTCACAAAGCACATCCAGTGCACTGTGCATTTATTATCACATACACTGTAAAAAAAAATACTGTAAATTTTACGGGAAAATCCTGGCAGCAATTCTGCCAACAAATTACCGTAAAAATTACAGTATAAGGTAAAACTTAATTAAATTTAAATCAAAACATACAAAAACGTATATATTTGGTGAATTATTATAGAGATTGTAAATGTGTGGAGAATAAAAAAGCACTGACGAACACCCTATCTTTGTAGGGATATCAACAATTTGTTACGGTGCATATACTGTAAAATTGTTACAGAGTTGCAGACCCATATCGCTGCTGTCTCACATCTATAGGCTGCTTGAGCGACTGATGCTCGGCAGGATCAATGATGCGGTCGAGGCGGATTTGCCCCGCACCCAGGCTGGATTTCGGAGAGGTGGGTCAACAACTGGTCAGATGGCGAGACTGGTTGGTGACATCGAGACAGCCTTCCGTGGGAGGCAGGGGTTTGGAGCAGTCTTCGTGGACCTAACTGCTGCGTGCGATACAGTCTGGCATCGAGGTCTCTGCCTCAGGCTGCTCAAGATCTTCCCTGATGTCAGGCTTGTCAAGTTCATTATGCTGCTCGTCCAGGACGGATCTTTCGTCCTGGAGGCATCGGGTGGGCGACGCAGTGGAGGGCGCAGACTTCGGAGTGGTGTCCCACGGGGTTCTGTCCTGGCACCCAGTCTCTTCGGCATCTGCGTCTCAGATGTGCCAGGGGGGTGGGGGGGGTGTTGTTCGCAGTGCTCCTGCGCGGGCGGCGCGGCACTTGGAGAATGGGGGTGGCTGCTGATTCCTTTGAGTCCTTCTTAGAGGCAGTGTTGCAGAAAGACCTAGTCACTGTGGGCCGATTCTTCCACCGTTGACACTTGGGACTCAGCAGGCCCAAGACCGTCAGCTCTGTTTCCACCTTGCAAGTCGATGCGCGGGAAGAGAACTGGGCATCACTCTGGATGGAGAGGGACTATCATGTGGCCCAACGCCGAAGTGCCTTGGCGTCACGGTGGGCCGCAGCCTTGCTTTCGACCGGCACACCAGGCGGTCGCTGCCGGGACGCGGTCTCGTGTCTACCTCCTCGGAGGGCTCGCGGGGACTGGATGGGGTGCGTGTCTTTTGACACCTTGTTGCCTTGGCGTGCTCCGCTGCTGGGTGCGCTGCGCCAGTGTGGAGTCGCGGTGTGCATTCACACAAGATTGATGTCGTTCTGAGTGATACGGTGAGACTTGTTGGTGGTTGCCTTTTGGCGACGCCTGTGGAATATCTTCCAGTTCTGTCAGGCATAGCTCCTGCAAACATTGGGGGGAGCCTTCGGACGATCAGGCTCGCCAAGGGGTGTGATGGGCCTGGTGGCCTAGTCCCCCCACCAACACCCTTTGGGGATCAGAGAATTCCACGGAATCACTTTGCTACCCAATCCATGACACTGCAGTCACAGTATCCCTATCGATCATCCTGGATCAATGACAGATGGTATGAGCAATGGTCTTCCTCTACTTTGAACCTGGGGCGGTTTGTGGACAGCCCATCTGGCGAACACTGTAATTTTTTTACAGTGTATTGACATGCATAATGTTACATAATTGTTGCATACAATGTATAAGAGGATGAACCTACTTGACGTTACACAGACATATCTACTTGCTAAGTAATTTAAACTGGATAATGATAATGGATCATTATTTTCCCAAACAGCAATCATTATTTTAAACCAGGCATGTGTTTTTCTAATGTACATGAGCCACACAAGATTCTTATTTTTTTTTTAATTCATATCAAGAGGCTAAATATTTAACCTTGATCTAATAGCATTGGAGACTGGGAAATATTCCATATGGATAGAAGGATACATACTCAAATATCCCACACAGTGAGGAGTTATTTTTAATTACATCAAAGACCTTTAAGAAGACCCAAAGAAACAGTCCAGCCGAAACCAAGATGATCAGACCAATTGGCCAACCTGGATGCAAGCACGGGTTGATAGGAGATGAACCCTGCCTGGGTATACCCATAGTAGGGAGCAATACACACAGCACATTAAAAAAACATACTTATACAATTATGAATGAAAGGCTCAACATGACCTTTAACCTTAATATGTGACATTGTGCCTCAAACAAATGAGGGCCTGCACGCAAACTTAAAAAAGAAGTCCGGTTCCAACCTAACTTCAACTTTTCAAATGAGGTTAATTTACATTCCCAGCTTATCTTACAACTTGACCTTACATGACCTTTGACCTCAGCACGTGACCTTTGACCTCATCAACAAACGAGGGATCCCACGCTGCACCCAGGACTCAAGTTGATATAAAATTGGATCGATTAAGCCCAAATCAATCGGTCGAGCTATGAGTTGCAAAAATATTGGGCGAGCGCCAGTCGAGCCCAATATTTTAAAACTCATAGCGAGACCAATTAATATTGGGCGTAAATCATCCAATTTTATCATTATTATGTTTTGGATCCGATATTTTCACACACTTGGACTCCTCAAAACATGATAATGGTCCGAATTGAACTTCAACTCACATGACCCCCGACCTCGGCATGTGAACTCCGACCCCACCAACAAGTGCGGGATCTGATGTTGCACCTATGGCCCAAATCTGGCTCCAACCTAACTTCAAATTTTCAAATGAGGTCAATTTCACATTTTCAGCCCATTTTACAACTTGGACCTCCGACCTTAGCATGTGACCTTTGATCTCATCAACAAATGGGGATGCCATACTGCACCCGCGACCCAAGTTCGGTTTAAATCCGTCAAAGTATGAGGATATTAGAGGCAAATGTTAACCCCGTTTTCCTTTAAAAAGGAAAGGGCGAGTCAAGCTGAAATATCCATGTAAAATGCATGGGAAGAGAGTAGTAAGGTGACATTTCGTGGGAGTTTTTGCAAGTTATGTGATTTTTTTAGACACACTTAGCCGAGGCATACATGAACGTAAATATTTAACACAGAGTGAATAGGGGTTCATATCACTCTTACATTTACGATTTTAAAGGGAAAAAATGCGACCAATCAACGCTATATTTACCCACCACAAGATTGACCACTGCAGACTCACCAGCAGAACTGGAAGAAGCAATTCCAGATATTTTGCATGCCGACGGACGTAAAGTATATTACAGGATTCGGCACACGTACTAACGTGATCACTAACATTTTGTCTTAAATATTATAAAGCCCTTTTAAAAAAATCTTAAGGAGCTCTCCCCAAATGTAAAGCTCAATTGTGAATTCGTTTGAACGAGATTAATAATCGTTTTTTGAACGAAATAATAATTCGCTCTTGAACGAATTGTTAATTCATTTGAACGATTTGTTAATCGTTTAACAATTGTTAATTCGTTTGAACGATTTTGTATTCGTTAACGAATTGTTAATTCGTTCGAACGAATGTTAATTCGTTGGAACAAATGTTATTCGTTTTGAAACGAATTAATTACTAATTCGTTGAAACGAATTACTAATTCGTTTGAACGAATTACTAATTCGTTTGAAGGAATTGTTAATTCGTTTGAACGAAATTAATCGTTGACGAATTACTATTCGTTTGAACGAATTCACTTAATATCGTGGAACGACTTGTTAAGTCGTTGGAACGAATTGTTAATTCGTCTGAACGAATGGTTAATTCGTTGAACGAATTGTTAATTCGTTTGAACGAATTGTAATTCGTTTGAACGAAGTTGTTAAATCGTTTGAATGAATTACTAATTCGTTTGAACGAATGTAATTCGTTTGAACGAATTGTTAATTCGTTTGAACGAATTGTAATTCGTTTGAACGAAGTTGTAATTAGTTTGATCGAATTACTAATTCGTTTGAACGATTGTTAATTGTTTGAACGAATTATTATTATTTTTTTTTTAGAATGGAGGTTTTTTTTTTTTTGAATGTCACCTTAGGGGCTCCGCTACTCTGAAGTGTTTTATTGATGTATTTCCTTTTGCCTGGTAGTAAATGACGCAAATCGATGTTTCGAGCGTTATTAACAAGGGAAGATTTTCAATTGCGAGTTCTCCGTAACCATACCCTGTAAGTAGTACAAACTATACCTGTTTTTTAATCCCTTTGACAAGACGAAACACTTTGGTTAACCTTTTCTTTTTACAGCCCAATCCAGGCATTGTCATTTTGGACCCCTGTATTATGATTTTTCCCCCTCCTGATTCCGCCCTAACTTTTAGGAGGGGCACCCCCGCTAAATTGTTCATTAACCTTTCTAAAAGATCAATCCACTGAGAAATGATGCTCGCTCCCACGGTCAGGGAATTGTCCAAATGACCCAACTAGAATGCACACAATTCCTTGAAGCGGGAAAATGGGTACAATTGGGTTGCGCACGGGAGTGTACTTTTTGTACAGAGACAATACTGTAGACTCACGGTCAATTTACAGGTAATTTCCAATAACATTTAAGAAAACATAAGCTAAGCATACGAACATACGCCTAAAACCAGAACAATTAATTGTCATTCTACATGAGGTACCAAAGCTTATAGTTTAAAACGTGTATCTGTTATATTTATTAATAGACCTTCGTTGTAATAGATGATGTATATATTAATATCAGGATAAAAAGATTATCTAGTATCTGTATAGTAGGACTTGCAAAATGATACTTACGGCCATATGTGTGTTATAATTTTTAAGATGATCGTATGGACCATTTTACCTGTTATACTATTCCTTTTAAAACAGTACATGTTGAAATCATAAAAACAGGTCAGGCTCTTCCCACATGTCGTAATGAGGCTTTTGACCGTTACACTCTAATCGCATGGGAAATTTCCGGATTTTGTTTAGGATTTTAAACAACAAGGAGGCAGTGATTCACAGCCATTATTAGGTAGATTTTTCATTTGCAGTTTTCACACAATGTAACGTTTTAAAAAAATTATTTTTTAAAGATTTAAAGAATGTAAGTGTTTGTAGTATGGTCTTAAACCAGGGAGTGCTTTATCCGTGAAGGGTTTCCGAAATTCATAAGTGTGTCAGTGGGTCAGGTACGGAAAAACCCCTAACCCTATAACAACCAAAACAACTCACTAAAACTCAATGAGCTGAGGCTTAGCAAATTGCACTAGTCCAAAAAAGATTTGCGATGCCGTTTGTTACTAACTTATATATGGGCACGGAAATCGCGAAGCCGGGGCAGCGTCTCTATTGTGGCTTGCCATCCCTGATATGGGAATTGGTACGCCGGAGGCCCCGCGTTCGAATGCTTCCACGGATGTTCAATCTTCTGTAGCTTCTATCCCTTTATCCCTTTACCCCTTCCCTTCTCTCGGGAAACCAAAAGACTGTTGGGTTAGAGTACCGTCTTTTTTCAAAAGAAAGAGTAACCCTAAACCAGTATGTTATATGTGTCTATGCAGCCAATACGCTTTAAGAAGGGACACATGCAGACTGTACTGCATGCTAAATGTGAAAATCATTTTTTTGGTGTGACCAAAAGAATCCCGCATTTCAAAAAACAGGAACACATTAACGGGAGTTCGTTAGTTTCCGTACATGGCCCATTTGACCATTTTTTTCTGACACAATTATGAATTCGGAAACTCTTTACATACGGAATAAGACGGTTTATTCCGTTAAGGTTCCAAAAAAACTCAAAACCTTTTTTTAGTTGACACTTACGTCGAGTTATAATTAGTAAACTTGGATTTTTAGCGCTCAACACCCAAAAGACAAACCAGACAAATGCTACTATTAAAGATTTATAAAAAGAGGCCAGATCCGCCGATTTTACTCAGGAGATAAACAGCCGGCATACCCGGGTTAAACCCGCAAGAATGGAACTGGATTTGTAAAAAAGGGGTTATTTTTAATTACAAGAACCGCTAAAATACTTAATGCAAAACAATTAACAATCATAGAGACTAAAGAATTTCGAAAGATATAGAAGCCAGTATTAAAAAAACAACCGATTTCGTGCTGCGTTTTGTACATTTTTTCAACAAACAAAAGCAGTGATAAAACTGCCCCAAACCGACATCTTCTCGAAATTGCGACACTCAAATTTGTCCGCATTTTGTTTTTACCTGACATTAGATGTAATTAAAATGCAATAAAAGAAAAATAAATACTTTTGGGGGGATATCACGAGGATATCACGAGAGGTTGCGCCATGGGAACACCCATGGCCGAGCCACTCAAAGGCACCTAAATGGTTTTTGTGGTTTGCATTCCGTAGGCCTATTGCGTAATTTCTTTTGATAGTTTGGGTGAGTGCTATATTGAATGAGGCTTGGCCGCCATCGTCTGTAAGTAAAAAGTGTTATTTTAAAGCGGTTGTGAGATGCATTAGGGACTTTCCTTATACCTTTAAATAGTCGGATTCCGACTTTTTATTAGTAAAACGAAGAATTAAATAATTCATTTCTGAAAGATTATACAACGTGTTACGCTAACCACTTACATGAGTCTTTACTAAAACAATCTCCAATACAAAGTTCAAAAAATGGAGTTTGATGAAAAATAGGGGGTGCCCGATTTGTTTTGCAATTTGAAGAAATCGCTGGTAGGACTTAATTGATCCCACGTGTATTATTTTACTTCATTGTGTGAACCTCCTGCTTCAATCCATATGAAAAGGATAGGGCAATAGTACAAGTAACGCATTACGGTAGGCATTTGCGTTTCTATCTTACTCTTCAAATTTTTATGGCACCAAAATTTTAAGATTTGCCCTTCGAGGGTCGTCTCCGCATATTAATATAGGGTTCAAATTATAAAGCCCCCCCCCACCCCCGACAAGGTACATTTTCTGGATGATATTTCCTTTTGCCTGGTATAAATGACGCAATCGGTATGTTTCGAGCGTATTACAAAGGGAAGATTTTCAATTGCGATTTTCTCGTAACCATACCTTGTAAGTAGTACAAACTATACCTTTTTTTAATCCTTATGACAAGACGAACACTTTGGTTACCTTTTTACAGCAATCCAGGCATTTTTCATTTTTGACCCTGTATTATGAATTTTTCCCCTTCTGGATTCCGCCCTCACTTTCAGGAGGGGCACCCCCGATAAATTTGTTCATTAACCTTCATAAAAGATAAATCCACTGAGAAATGATGCTCTGCTCTCCACGGTCACGGAATTGCTCCAAATGACCCAACTATAATGCACACAATTCCTGAAGCGGGAAAATGGGTACAATTGGGTTGCGCACCGGGAGTGTCCTTTTGTACAGATAAAATATTGTAGACTCACGGTCAATTTACAGGTAATTTCCAATAACATTTAAGAAAACATAAGCTAAGCTACTTAACATAAGCCTAAAACCCGAACATTAATAGTCATTCTACATGAAGGTACCAAGCTTATAGTTTAACGTGATCTTTTATATTTATTAATAGACCTTCGTTGTAATAGATGATGTATATATTAATATCAGATAAATGATTATCTAGTATTCTGTATTACGTAGGACTTGCAAAATGATACTTACGGCCATCTGTGTGTTATAATTTTTAAAGAGATCGTATGGACATTTTACAATGTTATACTATTCCTTTAACACAGTACATGTTGAAATCATAAACAGGTCAGGCTCTCCCACATGTCGTAATGAGGCTTTTGACCGTTACACTCTAATCGCATGGGAAATTTCCGGATTTTTGTTTATGATTTAAACAACAAGGATGGCAGTGATGTCACAGCCATTATTATGTAATTTTTCTTGCAGTTTTCACACAATGTAAACGTTAAAATTATTTTTAAAGAATGTAAGTGATTGTAGTATGGTCTTAAACCAGGGAGTGCTTTATTCTGTGCTTTTATTCCGGGAGGGTTTCCGAATTCATAAGTGTGTCAGATGGGTCAGGTTACGGAAACTCCCCCTAACCCTATCACAACCAAAACTCACTAAAACTCAATGAGCTGAGGCTAGAAAATGCACTAAGTCCAAAAAGATGCGATTTGACCGCTATCGTACTAACACGAATCTGGGCACGAAATCGCTAGCCGGGTCAGCGTCTCTCTTGTGGCTTGCCATCCCTGCTCATGGGAATGGTACGCCGGAGGCCCCGCGTTCGAATTCGAATGCTTCCACGGATGTTCAATCTTCTTTAGCTTCTATCCCTTTATCCTTTACCCCTTCCCTTACTCTCGGGAAACCAAAAGACTGGATTAGAGTACCCTTCTTTTTTCAAAGAAAGAGGTATACCCTAAACCAGTATGTTATATGTTTCTATGCAAGCCATCCGCTTTAAGAAGGACACATGAGACCTGTACCTGCATGCCAAAAGAATCCCGCATTTCAAAAACAGGAACACATTAACGGGAGTTTCCGTAACCTGATCCGTCTGACCCTCTTTTTTTCTGACACACTTATGAATTCGGAAACCCTTCACGGAATAAAGCACAGGTTTATTTCGTTAAGGTTTCCAAAAAAAACTCAAAACCTTTTTTAGTTGACACTTACGTCGAGTTATTATTAGTAAACTTTGATTTTTACCGCTCAACACCCAAAAGACAAACCAACCAAATGATACTATTAAAGATTTATAAAAAGAGGCCGATTTTACATCAGGAGAAAAACAGCCGGCATACCCGGGTTAAACCCACAAGAATGAAACTGGATTGTAAAAAAAGGGGGTATTTTTTAATTACAAGGAACATAAACTACTTAATGCAAAACAATTAACAATTCATATAGACTAAAGAAATTCGAAAAATATTAGAAGCCAGTTAAAACAACAGATTGCCGTTGTTGTTTAGTATATTTTTTCAATAACAAAAGCAGCCGATAAAACTGCCCAAACACGAAATCTTCTCGAAATTGCGACACTCAAATTCTGTCCGCATTTTGTTTTTATCTGACATTAGATGTAATTAAAATGAATAAAAGAAATAAATACTTTTGGGGGGATATCACGAGGATATCACGAGAGGTTGGCCATGGGAACACCCATGGCCGAGCCACATCAAAGCTCCTAAATTGGTTTGTGGTTTGCATTCCGTAGGCCTATTGCTGTAATTTCTTTTGATAGTTTGGGTGAGTTGCTATATTGAATGAGCCTTGGCCGCCGTCGTCTGTAAGTAAAATGCTTATTTTAAAGCGGTCTTGAAGATGCCATTTAGGACTGTTTCTATACCTTTAAAAAGTCGGATCCCGACTTTTATTAGTAAACGAAGAATTAAAATAATCATTTCTTGAAAGATACAACGTGTTACGCTTAACCACTTACATGAGTCTTTACTACAACAATCTCCAATACAACAGTTCAAAAAATGGAGTTTGATGAAAAATAGGGGTGCGATTTGTTTGCAATTTGAAAAAATCGCTTGTAGTGACTTTAATTGATCCCGCGTGTATTATTTTACTTCATTTGGGTGAACTCCTGCTTCAATCCATATGAAAAGGAACTAGGTAATAGTACAAGTAACGCATTACGGTAGGCATTTGCGTTTCTATCTTACTCTTCAAAATTTTATGGCACCAAAATTTTAAGATTTTGCCCTTCGAGGGTCGTCTCCGCATATTAATATAGGGTTCAAAATTAATAAGCCCCCCCCCCCCGCAAAGGTACATTTTTCTGGAAAAGTTAGGCTCTTTAACCTGTTACAAAAATGTAAAATGTACACTGCAATGTTACACATTAAATGTGCAAAAAAATCACACAATAGTTAATCTTCTCCATGAAATGACGTCATTTATTAAATTTGATGACGAATTAAAAATGACACTTTCATACAGTGTGAATAGGGGAACATTCTACACTGTGTATGGAAATTGACAGTTTTGCTGACATGTGAACTTTATGACGTAATTCTAGGCATGTTTGTACTCATTTTGGTAGCAATGGAAAGAAGATGACAATAGCTATCCATTGGTACCAAAATCAAGCGTCTGTGGTATTCCTCTGTTGTACTAGACATGTCGGTACTTCTCTCCGTGATTTTCTCTATTGTAAAATCCCAATACACGAAAGTGTCATTTGTAATTCGTCATCAAATTTAATAAATGACATCATTTCAGGGAGAAGGTTAACTTTTGTGTGATTTTTTTTTGTTGCAAATTAAATGTGTAACATTGCAGTGTACATTTTACATTTTTGTAACAGGTTATAGAGCCTAACTTTTCCAGAAAAATGTACCTTTGTCAGGGGGGACTTATTAATTTTGATCTGTATACTCACATGGTTGGCCTGTACTTTATGTTATCCTTATGTGGACAGAGACACATTAATCAGGTTTAATTTTAATTCATCTCAATTTCATTTCTGTGTAAATAACTATATTGTGTTATTTATTGGTCGGTTAGTTTAAATAACACTCAAATACACCGTGTGCATCGGCCTGATTCTTACATTGTTTATGTTTTATTTATTTTTATTTAATCTTAATTAGCTTGTGTAAATCATTTAGTGTTCGGAAACTGCTTTCCAATGATGCCCAGGGTTTCAGGATGACTTTGAACTTGAGACAGCCAGGGGTTTCAACCTCAGGAAAACCGAATTTAATTTCTCAAACTTAATGCCAAAGCTGCACCGAAAATACATCAAAGAAAATAAATAATCAACTTTTGGAGTTTTATCATCAATATTTCAGGAATAGTTTGAGCACAAAAGTATGTGTACCGCTTGCCGAATTCGGCAACATTTAACAAAGTTTTCATTTTTGGAATAGTCACCGCCAATTTATAGCTTAATTACATTGTTAAATAAATGGGCAAAATAGCATAAGTAAGCAATAGTATACGCCAATATATTTATATATAAAGAACTTACAGGACAGGTCTTAGTGTAGTCTTACCAGAATTTCCTTTTAGAGGGCCTGTTCAGCAATCACGTTATTCAGATTTCAGATTCAGATTCTTTCCATCTCAAAAAAAACAATGCACAAGAACAATATATAATATATGAAAATAGTCTAAATCAAATGAGCTGAGGGATACCATATAAGAAACGTAAGGCGTGTGAATTATAGCACCTGATAATGTAACGTTTTATTTACATGAATTGTTTTTATTAAGTACCGGTATTAGTTTCTCTTCTGGCGGCTAAAGGTACTAAGATGAAAACCAATAGGACCGTATTCTCAAACGATGCTTAACGCTATCCACTGGTTAAATCGCAAATTAAACGCCCCGCTAAAATAACCCAATTCTCAAAGAATGGTTAACTTTAAACGCTGTTTTTAAAATTTAGGCGGAACATCGTAAAACAGCCTTAAAAAGTTGTTAAACTTTAGATTGGGTCCGGGGTATCGTTTAGGGGTGTTTAACTTTTTTTTTTCCACGTATTCATCCAAATGACGGTCTGAGATTTTCAGCTTTATGTGATATTCGTGGTTTGACCAGTTACCTCCTTTATTTATAGTCAGTCTTGCTTTGCCGATGTCCTCCAGGTCATTTCTTCTCGTCCATTTTTCCTGTGCTTATATTTTCAGGCTCGTGTTTATTTGTTCAATGAATGATGCAACGTGCGGCACAACGAAATAAAACAGTTTTAAATAGGCCAGGGCTTGGTCTACTCATTTCCAACAAATTCTAAAGCTCTCAGTGCGTTAACGCGACATTCTTTGAAATTTACCCGTGGGCTTTCAGGCGTGCATTTACAACTACGGAGGCATTGTCTGACATTATAAATATTGGTTCACGCATACGTAAATGATATAGGCGAAGACTAACCCGTCCACAGTGTGACCCAAGTGGATGATATCTACGGCGTTGAAATACAGTGGATTAGCTAAACGACTTGTTAAAATATTTAGCCTGCGGTTTTTTTTTTTAACCAGTGCGTTTAGCTAACCACAGCTTAGGCCTAACCAAGACGATGATCCTCTTAAACATCGTTAAGAATACGGCTCATATTCGCCCACTTTTCATAAAATTTAAAATAGTAAGTGACTTTCTATCCGCCATCACTAGGTCAGTTACTACGATTCTTGCTAACATCCTTGGTATTTGCATACACGTCACCGCACTAGTTTTTTCTCACGCGGAGGAATATCAATTTTCGCCACAGCTTCTCAAACGATTTTCAGGCTGGATGACTGAGAACCATTACGCTCGTCTGTTGACGTATTCCTGCCTCGTCATGGGAAATTTTGTAGTTACTTTTTTGAACGGGGTATGTATTAGTTAATAAAATACCACCATCATCATCATCATCATCATCATCATCATCACCATCATCATCATCATCATCATCATCATCATCATCATCACCATCATCATCATCATCATCATCATCATCATTATCATCATCATCATCATCATCACCGCTCTCCTTTCTCCTTTAAATTTACTTCGTATTATTTGCAGTTTTTGATTGCCAATTTCCTTTTCCAATTTTTTGTCAAAAGCAGGTCTAAAACAAGTCAATCGAAAATTTAGACAAAATAAACGAAAAAAATATCGAAGTTGGTATAAACCATTTTACTACATAGATCTCTAACCAGTTCGTTTGTTTCATATTTTCCCATATTTTGACAGGTGTCTATTGCTAAACATATAGACAGGAACTACGGATGTAAATGTCAAGAACAACAGGCAAGTCTTTGACATACTTCCAGTCGCAGGGAGCGATTGGCGTGCGTAATACCGAATTTTGACCCAATATCAAGAGTTATGCATACTCAGCTCACGCGCAGAAAGCGCTCGCTGCGTCTGGAAGTATGCCATAGGCCTAAATCTTTGGACGGAGGACATTACCGGACAATACTGGTGGTTGTGTTGACACTATAACCTTACGGTGCAACAGAACATGACCAAAGAAAGTGGCGTGGTCTAGCGGTTAGCAAGCTTACCTCTGGAGCAAAGGGTCCTCGGATCGAATCTCAGTGGGACCACTTGCTGGATTTAATTCGGGAACTCCATTTGGGATTTGATTTGTATTTTTTTTTTTTTTTTTTTTTTCACCGCTCTCCTTTCTCCTTTAAATTTACTTCGTATTATTTGCAGTTTTTGATTGCCAATTTCCAATTTTTTGTCAAAAGCAGGTCTAAAACAAGTCAATCGAAAATTTAGAAAAAATAAACGAAAAAAATATCGAAGTTGGTATAAACCATTTTACTACATAGATCTCTAACCAGTTCGTTTGTTTGATATTTTCCCATATTTTGACAGGTGTCTATTGCTAAACATATAGACAGGAACTACGGATGTAAATGTCAAGAACAACAGGCAAGTCTTTGACATACTTCCAGTCGCAGGGAGCGATTGGCGTGCGTAATACCGAATTTTGACCCAATATCAAGAGTTACGCATACTCAGCTCACGCGCAGAAAGCGCTCGCTGCGTCTGGAATATGCCATAGGTCAAATCTTTGACGGAGGACATGTACCGGACAATACTGGTGGTTGTGTTGACCACTAATAACCTATGTGCACAGAAACATGAAAAAAGGGTCCATTTAAATAATTTCACTATTTTGCCAAAGTTAAATATGCACTACTTAAATGTCATAAACAATTAGGGGAGTATCTACGGTGGGTATCCGCTGACCCCCCACAGCGACTCTACCAAAGCAAATTTTTTAGCTTCGTTTATGGTCCTATAACACTTTGAGATGGTTAACAAAATAAAATTCCCGGCACTCTGGCGATATTCAAGATGGTGTCCAAAATGGCCGCCAAATTAGGCCAAAATATAAAGCAAAATTGAGGTATTTTATATCAAAACTGTAAAGAATTCATAAATTAATGTTAAGATAGCTACCTGGTAATGGCATTGAAATTCTGGTATTTGACGTTTTTACCGTATCTAAAAATCCAAGATGGCGCCCAAAATGGCGCCAAAAATAGGCAAAAGTTAAGGGAAAATCAGGTATTAAGTATCAAACAAGTAAATTCAATTCATAAAAATAATGTTAAGATATAGCTACAGGGTTATTGGCATGTAAATTTAGTATTTAAGTTTTTGCCAGCTCTAAAAATCAGATGCGCCCAAAATGGCCGCCAAAATTGGCCAAAATTACAGAAAATTACAGGGTATTTAATTAAAAAATGAACAAATTGGTAAAATTAATATTTAGAAACATTTGCCTAGTCCTTGTCATTTAAATTCTAGTACATGGATGTTTGTCCATATGTAAAAAATCCAAGATGCGCCCAAAATGAGCGCCAAAATGAGGCAAATGAGTATTTAATATCAAACATGTAATAATGGTAAAAGTAAAATTTGAACAAATGCTTGGTATTGGCATTTAGTTTTCTTTTATTTTTTTTTTGGACATATCTGAAAATATGCAACGTTCCAAGCCAACACCCAAAAAGGCTGCAAAGATAGATAAATTGCAGAAATTTTACCCACACGATCTCAATTGGCAATTGGTTAAAATAATACACCTACTACACCTACCTCCAGCGGCTATTTTGCACAAGAATGGCCACTGATGAAAGTCAGCGGTGGATCAAAGCCCAGGAAGGTAAACCTAGGTATTTCTGTGAATCCCTAAAAGCCTAGAACCACCTGCCAAGATAAGCACATTATAATTTCCAACAAAGAAAAACGAGGCTTCTAGGCACCATACTGGTGTCCAGATGTTACCCTTTGACATGCATGAGAGGGCCGCCAATAAACCCTCTGCTCCACCTTGCCCATACATCTTTCGGGTACTCCGTTTGGAACATTGTGGGAGTCCGATCAACCGGCAGCATCCAGAATGTTCAGACAAAAGAAAGCCCAGATAGAGACGCTCAGAAGTTGGATTGGGAATGGGTATCATGAAGACTGGGAAGGTAGTCATCCGATCTTACATTTTGCGAAAGCACTTCGGGATGGCATTGTGATCCAGCGGCTTAAGGTGCCATGTACAACAGGTCTAAAGGACTTCTCTGACGTTATGAATAACTGGCTTGATGTCCTCAGATTCCCAAGTAAATGTTTAAGTTACGATTTAGAGCCCTAGACTCATCAGACACTGACTTCTCAACGCTTCCCTGACCGCTGATCAAGACTGCGAGAAAAACTGGTTTGAGGGAATGTATGGTTTGATTTTTGATAAAAACACCACACCAGGGGCAAGATGTAAACCATGTCTTCTGTCAACAACAGAGGTGGGCCTCTTCAATAGCAGGGCTTGTAACCTACGAACCACATGTGGCCACTGGACCGTCAACAAAGAAGCCTTCATCTTGGCCAGTCCAAGGTATTGAGCTCCGGACAAGGGCTCAAAGGCCTGAGGCAAGGTGTTGGAGCAGTATGAGAGGGACCCATTGTGGAAACAACCACATACCCGGAAGCTTCTCCGCAAATATTCCTTTAATAGGGACAGAGAGGGCCACACTCAGAGAAACTGTCCATACCAGCTCGAAGCGGCATGGTGGACAGCGCCAATGGCAGTTTCTAAAACCTGGGGCAGCTGTTTATACGAACTAGGTGTTGTCAGTGGATTAACCTACTGGTCCGAGCACACAGGCCGATGCAGGACTGTCAATGTCGAGGAAACTGCTGCTTGCCAGGTTGGTCCACAGAGGCGCCACGACCAGCACAGTGATGTTTTGACTGGGACACCTTCTCAGGTACCATGGGATCATAGCCACTGGCTGAAATGCGTAACCTAATTATGTTTGACCCATCGGTATCATTGCGTATATTCGATGCCTTTAGTCCACCTCCCATGTAAAGGTGTTGGAATTTAGTATCAACGAGACGCGAACAGATCGACATGTGATGATGACCCCCTGGACATTGGGGCCATTATAAGTCTGTTGGGAATTAGAAACATTGTCCAATCCTAGAGGTGCGGCACCTGCAAGTTCTTGCACCATAAGCAGCAAGTGGAGCGTTTCCCAAAGCCTCCGTATCCTTGTTCCGCCCTCGTTCAGGTAGGATATAACTTTTCTGTTGTCGCAGCGGACTAAGGGGGGGTTTGTGGCTGTGAATACGGTGTCACAGTCCACGAAGTGCCAGAATCGCTGTCCAAAGTTCCAGAACGTTGATGTTCTGGCGGCCTGGGTTGGTGTCCACCTGCCGAAAATATGCCCCATCCGAGCTTGGACACATCTGTCGTCAAGGTCAGAGAGGGTGCCTGATGGGAAATCATACGCCAAAAGTAAGTTGGGACGGATGACTTCCGCCCATTTGAGTTCTAAATGAGCTTTGGAAGAACCGAGATTTGGAGAGTAAAAGGATGAACCATGGGCAGTATAGACTGAGAAGGTAAATTTGAATTCGCCTCGTGTAGGTGAAGCCTATACAGGACCATGCCTACAGCAGGCTAGCCACCAGTTTTCCAAACCTTAAGCACAACTGTGAACGGGGCTGGATTTGCTATGGATCATCTCTGCACACCGTGCCAATCTGGACACTTGTGCTGGGGTTACCTCCGTGTACTGCAGTTCTGTGACCACCTTCAGAAATAGGGGTGTGTGAAGTGTCCCAAAGGGATTTGGGACATAGTCTATAACAAATTGAAAGGCTTCCACCAAACGGCAAAAACTTTCTGGGACTTCCGTCTGGGATTCTAAAGCTTCCTGGACGCCGTCTGAGGCTTCTAAGTAAGGGAAATATGGAATGATTATTTTTGACCAATTTACACGCTTTGAGATGATGCGTACAATTTGTGCAATTTACCTATTTTGTGCACCACTTTGGATTTTTAGATATGGCAAAAAAATTAAATACTAGAAAATTAATGCCAATAATGATCCAGTCAACTACATGTATATCTAAAGTCACCCCCATTGATTGTTGAAATTAAAATATCCTCATTTTCTTTTAATTTGCCTATTTTGGGGGCCAATTTGGTGCCATCTTGGATTTTTTAGATTGGTAAACATTCAAATACTAGAAATAAATGCCAAGACCCGGCAATTAAATATTAATTTTACCCAATGTTGTTTACATGTCTGATATTAATAACCCCATTTCTTTAATTTTGCCTCTTTTGGCGGCATTTGGGGCGCCATCTGGGGATTTTTAGATCTGGCAAAAACTTTCAAAAACTAAGAATTTAATTCTGCCAATGACCGGAAGCTATATTTCCCAACATTAATTTTATGAATTCATACTGTTTTGATATAAATACCCGATGTGCTTTAATTTTGCCTATTTTGGCGGCATTTGGCGCCATCTTAGATTTTGAGACCTGGCAAAAAATCTTTCAAACACTAGATTTAAATGCCAATAACCAGGTAGCAATAGCTTAACTTAATTTTATAGACAGTGATTACTTGTTTTGATATTACATACCTGATTTTCTTAACTTTTGCCACTTTTGCGGCCATTTTGGGCACCATTGGGATTTTAGATATGGCAACACACTTAAAATGACTAGAATTAAAGGCCAATACCAGCACAGCTATATTCAACCATTTAATTTTAATAATTTTTACATGTTTAATATTAAAACTACCCAATTTTCTTTAATTTTGCTATTTTGGCGGCCATTGGACGCCATCTTGAATACCGCCAGAGTGCCGGGAAATTTATGTTGTTAACATCTCAAAAGTGTTATAGGCCATAAACGGAGCTAAAAAAGTTGGTTGATAGGATCCTGTGGGTTCAGCGGATACCCTCCGTAGATACTCGACTCATTTGTATAGGATAACTTTCACAATTAAAATTTACATATCAATGCAAATAAGTATATTATTTAAAATAAATATTTTTTTTTAGTTAAATACAAAATTGTAAAACGTGTATGGAAAAAATTTCAAAAAATAAACACTTAATGGTCAAGGTCTTGGGCATGCCCGTTGGTGGTCAAGGGGAACCATATGGACCCTAACCTAGAGACGACCATTTCCCACAGGAATATTTCAATTTAACCTCACAACATGTCACGACTACTCTAAAACTATTACAACAAAACAAAGAACAAAAATGAACGAATATTATTTAACTTGAAAAAATTAGGGGCGAATTATTGATTTTCACGAGCGCCCATGTTCACCAAAAGATGGTCAAACGCACGAAAACTGTTTTTAGTGTCCATCTGGACCCCCTTTACCACCCATAAGTGGGTTAAAAACATTCACCGTACATTCGATTATTATTAAGGAACTACATAATTAGGTGTATGTAAATAATATTTTTTTTTCGTGTATTCACTTCGTATATTTGAATCTATGTCAAAATTCAACGCCAAAATAATTTTCCAATTGAAGAAGAAAGAAAGGGACGAAGTACGTCGAAACGTACATCGGTTATCTTATTATAAAACATATTGATCGACCAGTTAGGAAGATCCTTGAGGAAACATTGTGGGGTAACTGTAATTCTGCTGAAATATGACCAGTTTAAGGACGCAATTATGACCAGGGCCGTAGGCGGGGGGGGGGGGGGGGGGGTGGTGCGGAGACTCCCCACCCCCAAATGACAAAGGTCCCTTGTCTAAAAGCTGTTGTTTTAAGGGTGTGGTGCATGAAGCATGAATATGAATATTGAAGATTTGAATAACCACTGGGTTACATTACTACTGCATACTACTACTATGTTTTACTATTGTGTTGGTGATGCTGATCTCCAGTCCCGTCCTAATCCCCCCCCCCCCCAGATTTTGGAGACGACGGTAAAAAATGGGTTTGTCGGTACAATACACGTCGTCCACTTTGGGAAATCCGCACCCCCAATAAATTCCTGGCTACGGACCTTTTGGAAACTCTGCAATTAACCATTTGGTTTCGTATATTATTTCGAATATTATTTACCCTTTTTCGCCAGTATTTCTTTCTGTGCAGTTGGTTGCAAACAGTGGTGTGTGCCGTGTTTATTCGCTTGAGTCATATGATAAAGGCGTGTATGCTGGTAGTCATGGGCACAGTCACAACCTTATTATGCAAGTTGCTTTTAAAAAATAAGGGTGAGTACGTCGAAGTTAATGTTAAAAGGCTGTGTGTGTGTGTGTGTGTGTGTGTGTGTGTGTGTGTGTGTGTGTGTGTGTGTGTGTGTGTGTGTGTGTGTGTGTGTGTGTGTGTGTGTGTGAGTTTGTGAGTCGTGTGTGTATGACAAAAAGTTTAAGGAACAGGAGTTTCGAACCTGACCTATCTGACACACTTATGAATTCGGAAACCCTTTCCGTTAAGGTTTCCGAATTCTGGTGTGTCAGAAGGGTCAGGTAACCCACGCGTTTACAGCTTCTGTACCTTTTTCAATGGAGAATTCAAAGGCTGTCCCCTGAAGGCTGTATCGAACGGGGTTGCGTATAGAGGCTACGCATCCACGGCAGCCTGGGTCCTTAATTAGGAAAACACATGAGAAGTTTAGGGTGATTTGATTGACCAAATAGAAGCTCACCTCCCCAAACAGGACACCCTTATCTTCTCAATACAGTTTGGATAACAAGATAGTGAAACATAATCTAGCGAAATACGAAATTGTTAATTACGTATTGGACAAACATGGTTTTGAATTATAAGCATCGGTTTACGAAAATTAGTAAACAAAGATGACTATTTCACGTACCGTACTGTGAGAAATCATTGTAAACTTGTATGACTTGACGCTGAATTTTCGGTAAAGGTTTGTGATATAGACATTATTTCTTGATATTTCCACCATAAACGGAGTTTCAGTTGAAAAACTACGGTTATCAGTTGATAATTTTTCGAAAAGCTTAGTTTTACGCCAATTATTTATCGTCGAAAAAATGAACTATTCATGTGATCTTGTTTTCAAATATTTGGGCCGACTGTTTTAGCAATGCTAACGTATAGGTGTTGAATAAAAGATGAGGTGACCTTGGATGTCACATGTTTACATCAGGACGCCCTCTGTTGTTTCTGGCAGGCAAATATTACAGTAGTTTCTACTGACAGGGACCTCATAAAATCTGGTATTAAATTAACCTAAAATAAGCGTTCTCAGTATAGCCTAATGAATAATTCAAAGTTCACACCAAGTGTCAGTTCTAGGTTAATTATTTTGTTCTTATTACTATTATATTTGACAGCCAACCAACAGTGGCATCCATTATTGACGGTAGTACAGAACTGTGGCCTCCCTATGAACAGTTGTTTTCAGTTGTGTCGAGTTATGTCCATTAAAAAATTCTTGTGCTGACGCTTGCTAGGAGTCTCGAAATGACTGCACGATTAGACTTCCTCTGGAAAATCCAGGTATCTATTATCTGAATATTACTCTTTATATAGCGCTATAATTTCTTTTAACTTTGTCTGGTGTTGTTTAGTCTAATATTGTTTCTACTTATTCTACAGGGTGAGTGAAAAAAAAAACCTCACCCTGATTGTGTCCGCCATTTTGCTTTTTTTAAGTAACATAATATGCTAACATGGGTGGCAGCATCTTAAGCCTTATTCGTTTAACCTTTAATTTTGCTGCAAGATCATCACTCGGTTAGGTATATACGAAGCTACGTCGTTTTGAATCAAGCAGTCGGATTTGTTTATCTGGTCCACGGATTCACATTCCAATGAACGGCGTTTCAGCGAAGGAGATCAGTGTCCATAATAAAATCGGGAAAAAAAACAATTTCTTGACTGCAAAATAAATGTGATGTTATTTTATCATAAAAATCCATCAATCGATGCGCATCACTCCATTCAATTCTTTGAAAATCAGGTACTGATACATGATCAGTTTCTGGATGAGTTGTATGAATCGTACCCTACGAAGGCAACGGATAGACTCGGTTCCAACCTTTCGAGTTTAAGTAATTGTCCTATATTTTGCAGACTAAAATATATCACATCTTGAAAAAGAGTTACAAATAAAACGCTATTAATCACTGGCTTTACACTTTAAGATATCACTTTATTTGACATAACATAGACATACCCTTATCATCATTTTGGGGGAGTCATTTGCCTATTTTGTCGCCTAGTTTTTTACGCATATTTGTAATGCTTACCAATGTAATTAGATGCATCTGAAGTGCATAAGCCGAATACGCCTATATGTAAAGATGATGATTAAGTGTTCCTGTCGTGCACGACAGAAGTCAAAGCTGGTTTTCTATGGGGACGATTACGACAGCATTGCAAGTTTCGAACAATGATTGCGGTTTCTTTTGCACCTGTTTGGTCCAATAACCTTCCAACCTTCTCGGTAGGTTTTTTTGGTGCTCCACCGATCCAGTGCAATTTTATAGAAATTCGTATCCTAAAGTAATCTCCCCTGTCACTTAAAATGGGAATCCGTGGAAAGGGTGGTGTTACTACTTGATTCAAAAGACTATAGATCTGTCTATACTTAACCGATTAGAATTACCTTGCAGCAAGTTGAAGATAATGAAATCGGCTTTCCGTTGATACCACATAGTTAGATCAAATGGCGGCCACAACCAGGGTCAAGTTTTTGACTACCCGTTATGTAACTGTTTGTAAGATCAGTAAAAAGGGAACATCCAGATAAGTCAGGCAGTTTTGATGTAGGAAGTGTTTTGGAACCTTAGGTTGAGGTCCTACAGTTGGTTGAGTTCATATCAAGATGATTAAATAAATGTTTACTCTTTATTGACTTACCCTCTTTGTCGCATCACAACCAAGTAAAACTTACATGAGACTGAGTTATTTGATAACTTTTATTTCTTTTTCATCTCAGGTTAAGACAGAATGGGATAAATGGAAGATCTTGGAGGCAAAGTACAACATTGTTTGAAGACCATTTTACCACATCATGTTGCGATGCATTATCTGGAATCCAACATCATCGTGGGGTATGATTTTGTTTATTCATAAAATGGTTTTTGCCTCGAATCTTTAACATATTTAACATATGTAACTCAGAACGTTTGTTATTAAAATAAGTCGCGAGCTTAAATTTCCATGTTTCTTAACATTTTTGTGAGATATTTTTTTTTTTTTAATTACATTTACTACGCTTTAAATGGCATATATTCTGGTGTTTAGGTTTTCAAATGTATATTTATTAAAGGCACACTCAATAAAATAGTTTTTACATTTTTTTACTTAAAACGTCCATATCTCAAATAAGCCTTAGAAAACCCTTCAAATCCCACCTCGTAATTGTAAATACATACTACCAATTAACTCCCAACATTTTCATAAATATAAATAATATCACCTCCATTTAAAACGTTTTCTATAACAGTTAAACTTGCCGAGATCGAACAAACTTGTTGAACCCTGTCAAGGAAGTCTGTTTACTACGTTCCTGTGTTGTTCACATTGTTGTTGTTTTAAACATGTCGAGCTTTAACTTTACTCCAAATACATGGAACTGTGGGAGTTTATGTTGCTTCTATACCTAACTATGCCAACTTCTACACCCAATCGAATGAACACAGAGGTGATCGAATTGCCTGCGTCTACTCAATGAACTTAGTGCAGACTTTGGACGAGGTATGTAATGTAGTGTCGCCATTACGAATTCCGAACCAAGTGATCACATGGTATTTCAACCCTTGGTCGTTTAATCAAAGTATTTTTGTTACGCAATCAACCACTTGTAATTTTGGTAGTTAGAACAGTCATTTGGTATCAATTTTGTATACCGATTGATATCTTCTTTCATTTGATACCATTATAGAGCGCCATGTCCCCTTTCTTTTGACATATCTATGCCTTATATCCCAGGAACCCGATTTCCCGACATTCGCTGACCATTTAAAATAGGCGCCGCCTCTCATTTTGAAACAAAAGAAATCGTACGAACATTGAATATTTTGAGTCCTATGAAAGAAAATAGCTATAGGTCCTTTCACCAAAAACAAACATTTCTTGGTTTGCAATTGGTTTAATACGCCCAATAAAAGTATCCTGTCGAGATAGGTATCTTCTTTGATAGTCCAAACTCTTAAAATTTAATTGACACCGATTCACGCCGCGATTTCCTGAATAACCGAGTGTCCCTGCCCTCCAGTCCATGCGAGCATGCCGAATCCTCACATTCGCAATACGGGCGCTGGCCCATCATTACCTTTGCTCAGTTCATTTTTGACCCTCAAAAGTCGACACGAAAAAAAATAATGAAAAGATGGGGAGTGGGACACGAGGAGGAAAAAAGGTCTTCTCCAACTTCATCGGATAACAGCAAGGTAGTGTGAGTATTTGTTGAACCGAAACTAAAGCGTTTGTGTGATCGAAAGAAAGCATATGGTTATTATTGTAAACAGCCGGTTTATTTAATAAAGGTATGATTTTTGGGAAACCGGTACTCTCTTCACGACGAATTGAACCCAATTGCAAGGCGATACCATTATTTTAAGTGGAAGAACGAGGCCGGAGGCCGATTTCTTCCACGCAAAAATAATGGTATCATTTAATGTCATCTTTAACCCAATTTCCGCCGATACTTTACCGGCTTAAATACAACAAGAAGGACTGCCACCACCAGTGACACAATCGAACAACCCGTTTAACGCAACGATCATACGCAACGCAGACTCAACGTTGCAGGCGCGCGCGAACGTCGCAAAACGCGGTAGACGCAAACCGTTCAACCTAAAAATAAACGTCCAATACGGCAGTGCGTACTACCTGGGGTCAATCATGCGAATTAAACCCGGGATCAGGCAATGAAAGTGCTTACATTCCGCAGGGTTAAGAATGGCATTGTACGTAACCGGCCATTTTAGTGACAAACTATATAAATGATTCAGTGACGTTTCCTGTGTAATATTTGTATACGCGAGCTCTGGATGTGGAATTTTTCCCATGATGCATCGGAAAAAAATGTCCCTCCGAGGAAATCTTTGGCGCCCACAGCATTTAACGACACAACACGTTCGTTTTTTTTCCTCGAAATAGGATACAACTGGTAACAGTCAGTCTTACATAAATCAGTATTAATTTGAAAAGCAGTTAAGGTCTTTGATGGCTCCTTTATGTTTCATTCTCTAGAACGCTAAAAAAAAGCTTCGTCATAATGCAGGTGCATAAGCCCATAACCGAAACCCTGCACCCCGGGATTTTTGGAGACCACTATTTTTGGAAACCTTATACATACGCTATCAAAATCAGGTTGTCTGCCAAAAATCCCCATCCTGGTTAAAGAGTGAGGGCGCCCTTTTTTCAACCAATGGCGTCCAATATTTCACTTAATGCCCTTTTTTGAAATAGATCTTAATTTTTTGAGGTCCAAATCATGCCCTATGTGATACTTAGTCGCACCAATGAATAGTTGAACACTTTTGGCATGATTAACCTGCCTCTAGAGGGCGGCATATTTCAAAAATGGCCACCAAAACAATGGAAACAAGTGTATTTACAACTTAATGCCTCTTAAAGGCAAAATGCCGGGGTCACCTAATTATATACTTTGGCATTCCACCTGTGGATAGTTTGAGTAAAAGTAAAAAACACTTAAAAATGAAGTAAGTTAGCCTTTCAAGTGTATATATAGAGGGCGCTTGTAAAAAATGGGTCTATGATTACTATATACTAGGCCACAACCACAGCCTCCTGAATCACTGATCACCTTGAACCGCATAACCATGGTTTCTTGGGTTTTGATGTGTTGACGATTGGTTACTAATGAGCAACAAGCTTCATACTACGCCTGCTTGCAAGAGCTTTCAGGTAAGGCGGTACGCGTAGCGGACGCAACCAAACGCGTCCACAGTAAGTTGTTGTTGTAAGAAATTACTAAAGTACTTCAACACACATGTGCTTGATTGTGGTCTATCTATGGGCGGGGGATGGAATGCACGGGGAGCGTGCTCATGCCTCTTCTGTTCGGCATCTGTGACGGCGACTGGCCCCGAGAGGCAGGAGCCTGTCGTTTTGTCTGGAAAGAAATATTGGAATTGGTGTGCACAGGATGCAGATGTCAAAGGGCGACTCAAAAAGGGCCTTTAGATGGGCTCGCCCCTTATTGTGAGGAGAACCCTCAGCGCGCAAGTCCATACGGAGGCCACAGGTGTATGCTTTCCGTATGCGTGGCCGTGCCATGCCCGGCTGTTCACCTTTGATTGACATGGTCTGGAGCGTCCCTGGGCCACCAGAAGAGAAATACAATGTACTTCAAACACACAGGTTGCTTGGTTTGTGGGTCTATGTAGGCTCAGGGATGGAATGCCCCGGGGAGTGTGCTCATTGCCTCTTCGGTTTCGGCATCGGTGTGCCGGCGACCGGCTGAGAGTGCTAGAGCCTGTCGTTTTGTCTGGAAAAGACAATATTGAATTGGTGCACAGGATGCAGATGCAAAAGGGAACTCAAAAAGGGCCTTTAGATTGGCTCGTCGCCCCTTATTGTGAGGAGATCCATCAGCGCGCAAGTCCATCCGGGGCACAGGGGTATGCTTTCCGTCTGCGGGCCGTGCCATGCCAGCGTCACCTTTGAGTGACCTGTGCTGGAGCGTCCCTGGAGCACCAGAAAGAAATTACTATGTACTTCAACACACAGTGCTTGGTTGTGGTCTATGTAGGCTCAGGGATGGAATGCCCCCGGGGAGCGTGCTCAGCCTTTCCTGTTCGCCATCTGTGCCGTCGACCGGCCTGAATGTGCGGGAGTCTGTCATTTTTGTCTGGAAAGACAATCTTGAATTGGTGCACAGGTGCAGATGTCAAAGGGAACTCAAAAAGGGCCTTTAATGGGCTCGCCCATTATTGTGAGGAGAACCATCAGCGCGCAAGTCCATCCGGTGCACAGGTGTATGCTTCCGTCTGCGCGGCCGTGCCATATCCCAGGCGTCCTTGAGTGACCTGGTCTGGAACGTCCCTGGAGCACTGTGATAGTCATGTTTTACTTAGGAGTCACCTTGGCCTGCATTCTCTTATAAGACGACACTCGGAAGCGTGGCGTACTAGGAGGGGAAAGAGGATGGTGGGCACTTGCCGAATCCACTCACGGGCGCTGAATTGAAATTGAATTGAATTGAAAAATACCGATGTTGTGATTTTTGTTGTTATTGTCACATGCAGCATAGTGCATCTGTTTCAAGATAATGAGATAACTGAGATCTCTCCAAGGCACTCAAACATGCAATTAGCTCAAGATCTTCCACGGGTCCGACCCATGTTAAACTCAATAGCTTTCGGGTCCTCTTCCCCTGGAACCCCGCAAGGGGCTTTTTCCTCTCCCCATTACCCTGTATGCCGCATTCCCTGAGATCGACGGCACGTTGCCCTGTGCTGGTCATGTTTGGAGTATGCTTGCCCTGTAGGGAGGTGTTCAGCCCGAAGCTTGTCGCGGGGTGTCTTCGGCCCGCTCCAGCGGACAACTTATACATGCAGCAGCGTAGCATGCAAGCTGCCAAGTATCTGGTATGGAGCACCTGGTTTGGACAGAGGCCGGCTGCTGAGCGCCTTAGGTCCGGGTTAGTTTCTTGGCAAGTCCGGTCTTTGAAATAGTCTCTACTAGTTTGGGGGAGTTGGATTGTGGAAAGAAAGCTTCTGTCAACCAAGTGGCATCCTATTGTATTGAGCCTGGAGAGCGTCTCCGCCATGGGGCTGGCTATGTGGGCTGCTGGCGGTGTCTCAAGATGATTGAAGATCCAGAATCGGACGATCAAAGGTTTCTTGCAGAAGTGAGTCTACCTGGAAGAGATCAGGCCACTGGAGCATCTCTTGGTCTGCCCAATGTTGTGAACAATGCCACAGACACAAGGACTTGCAGAATTCAGTGAAGCAGCCAGATGTACCCACCTCTGGCTAGATCACATGTGAGAACCACTGTGTTTGGTACGATAAGAAGAATTACTATTTTAATAATCATTGGTATGGTTCATTGGCGATCTTTTACGCAATGTTGTTTCCTTGGGATACGAGCTAAATGAAGCTCCTTGATTCAGAAATTGATTTCTCTTTCCCATCTCTCTTGGTCGTCTTGTCTTCTTCTATAATCAGATTATTCTTCCCTACTATTTATGTCAGAAACTCTAGTGGCATCAACTCTCCTGATGGCCACTTGAATTTAGTGCGCCATCATTTAACTTCAACCATGATCAATCTGGTGGAGGAATTTTGGCTCTGCCACTTCTGCCTGGTACCAAATCAGGGCTGTAATTGGCTCTCTGGATGTGCATCCTCAAACAAAATCTCTCATACGAGTGCTTTGGCACATCGTCGATTTTCAAGGCTTAGGAAAGGACTCGATATGCTTGTCAGTTTTCAAACTTAACCATCGTCTACCTGAGCCATTTTGTAACAAACTCCGACCCCCCACCCTGTGATTTTCGTTATGAACATCCGATTCCTGTAAATTTGGTACCAAAGGGAGATTAGGTTTTGCTTTTTCCATTGGTATCAAAATAAGTGCCAACATCCACATTTATGACGCACTATGACATCATATGTTGAGGAAAGTATGAAAAACATGGTACTGAATATAGGGTGGAAAATTGATATTTCGCATTTTAGCCGACCTCAAAAACATTATATACCACTAAAATGATCGCATGGTTATAAAACTAGTCAATGTTCCATCAAGTAGAGAGGCAAAAACCGGCAGTGAAAACAATTGGATATTCTACATTTTTTTGCGAAAATTGAATTTTCCCCAATGTGTGTATATGGAAATTGACAATTTTGCTAACATGCGAACTTATGACGTCATTTGGACGTAATGTTAGGCATGTGGTACTTATTTGGTATAAGGAAAAGATGAGGACCATAGATATCTAATGGTACCAAATCAAGTGTGGTGATGTTTCTGTATGTGATCGGCATGTTGGTCTTCTCTCCGAAGGGGGGTGGTTGCATTTTGGCAGCCATTTTGAAAAAAGCGCCCTCACCGTTTAACCAGGGTGGGACTTTTGCAGATAACCTGAATTCAGTTGCTCATGGTATAAGCTCACATAAATGGTTGTCTCCAAAAATCCCGGGGGTGCAGGGGGGGGGGGTCATGGTAGCCTGGAGTATATGCGTTTTGAGTCTATTTTATCTAGAGTTCAGAGGCACACGAGCGAAAACGTCAAAGCAAACCAAAAATAGAATACAAAAGGATACCCCAAAAAGAAAATGGAAATATCTCTTTTTGTGATTTGATAATCATTTTGAATAAACCTGATCCCGTTGTAGCGGAAAGGCTTACTTATCTGTTTTTTTTTTTCCCTTTTAATTAAAATGAGATAAATGAGCTTCAATCCAGTGCGACTTCAGTAACCAATCATATTAGCTGATAATAATTGAAGAAAAGTTGTTTTTTGCTTACACGGTTAGCGGGCGGCCCTTTGGAGAACAAAACATGACGCGGCAAGTCGGCGGAGACAGAATCCACCCTAGAGACCGTGAGACCACATAACCATGAGCACACTATGTGTACTGTTATTACACTAAATTTAATGCATCTCCAAAGCAAATTCACACAACTCTTTGATGTTGTGTGGTACTTCACAGAATAATGCCTTCCATATGATTGCTACTGAAGTTTGGTTCTAAATTTTACACCTGATGGCTCACCAAGTTAGTACCCTAACAAGTTATGGACTCAAATGGCTTGCCATACCAAACGGTACACATGATATGTAGGAAAGAAGTGATCATACATATTTCAACATGCAAGTACAATTACACTGCTCTAAAATTTAGCATGCTAATCAGCAAACCCAAACTCCATTGTAAATTAATGCATGGCAATCACACAACTAATGACCATTGGTCTACCTTCATTATTGGAAGATACCCCAAACAATATAAAACACTTTTATATTCAAATATTTTCTGAAAACACTGGAAGCCCTCATGGAAATCTATTATCATGCACCAACCATTAAGAGTGCCAGTGCCATGCTGCATACCCAAATAACGACATTTCATGCAAGCGCAATGACACTACCCACGACACCACAGTGCAAATCTCCACCTTAAAGGCTATAACAATGTTCATTTCAAAATCATAAAAGAATAATTTCCACAAACTGTACATATGCAATTGTGAATTTTTTAACCAAAACAACACTTGTAAAGTGTCCCAATGGGCATTTTGGCAATGACAACAATAAATAATTACATCTTCTCTCAACCTATGACTCACTGTTACACTGCAATCAACTCCGCTCACAAACTCACCTAACCTAACTCATACAAAGACCTAATGCACTCATTAAAATCCCTAACAATGATGCACAGTGCACTGACCCATTTGGGTTTACTACTACGTTTTTTTCCTATCATGGCGCAATGCTCTACCCTCCCTACAAATGGCACAGCTCGTCATTCATTTCACAATCCCCTCTGACGCTTTCCCCAGCCTAATTAATAAAGATTAGCACATCACCCTGGTCTTTGGGACACCACCATCACCATGCTGGCAAGGCACACAATGTCTCACAATCAACTTAATTACACAAGTGACATCCGCGTCATCTCCATCTTCTATCCGCCCGACGGGACCCTGGGCTATACGTAATTCCATCACTACCTTGAGCTTAATATAAACTACATTAACACAATAATCAAAACCGCTTTCAAATAGCACTATCTTCAGTCTCAACTAGCGCCACACTAAAAACACATGCACAAGGTCAAAGCACTTTACATAAAAATAAATAGGAATGTCATTTAACTCTGAATATACTATAACCACAAGTTCTTTCAGATGTTAACCGTTCGTTCGTTCGTTCGTTCGTTCGTTCGTTCGTTCGTGCAAGTCCAAAATCACAGTGCAGATCCGTCTTTAACCAGCTGATAGGTTCATCATCCAGGTTGATCAGGCCGGGAATTCCTCTTGGGGACTTGTAGACCTCACAGTCATCTATGATGTGGCTAATGGTCTGTGGCTCTCCACAATCGCAGTTTGGTGAAGGTTCTACTCCGATCTTGTGAAGGAAGTTCTTTTTGCGACCAACGCCAGTTCTAGTCTGTTGAGGTTGACCCATTCTTCCTATCAAGTTACATGTACTTTTCCTCTTGTTACATTCTCACCTCGGTCTGAAATTGTCATGGCAACTGACTTGGAAGTGCTGGTTTCATCCCTATCAGCATACTTTTTTCAGCATATTATAGTGACACACAATTGGTCTTTGTTTTTTCGCCTACCTGGCGTTTTGACCAATTTTCATCAGTAATAAAAATATTACTCGCTTACGACCACCACATAACTCGCTTTCCAACTCACAATTTTTCATAAACCCCATCTATTCCCACATACCCAACACCTTTAAAACCTGAAATCAAATTCTTATAATTACTATGGGTCCGGTATAAAACATTTTTTGACAGAAGACCAGTAACAGGTTAATAAAAAAAAAATTAAAAAAAATCTTATAATCACCCCAATCTTAAAATCTATCATCCCATCTCATCTATTATAAAACTCGCCCTTCCCTAAAACTTGTCCTAATACTACACTTCTACCATCAACAACTTTAATCTAGCCACCCCTGCATAGCTAAAAAAATCCCGATCTCCAACTATCTTCTGTAATTCTGCACATTCACCACAACTCACTCACATATAACACAACACAGCTGTCAACACACTCACCCAGTATCTTAATACATTGGCCAACCATACTAATTTAATGAATAAAAATCCCATATGTACTGTTTTACCCATAATACTAAGCAAAAATATAGCACTATCTCAGCTGAGTCCCTAAGAAATAAAATCATGCAATTAGCGCACTATTTTGGGCCTATTTACCAAGCTATGATAAAAAATATCTTATCTGAAGTCCGCCTTGCCAGGAAAGCATTTCACACGACAAAATAAACAAATTGCACGCTAACTCAAAATTCAATGTTTACATCCACATTCCATGACATTACACAACATGGTGATGCAAAAATTCCACATTTATAAAATCAGTGAATGTTATGCTGCCTGCTATAGTCACATCCAACTTTAACACCATTTTTCTCCCTTCTCTCAAATAAAATTACACCCAAATTTAAACCATCCTAATCTTAAAAGCTAGCACCAAAATCAACAAAATATTCCCACAACTCTGAACTCCATATTCATAAGTGACAATTCCTACAATAATTCGTCCCGACTAAACCTAGTCTAAATTTGGATAAATAACCACAATCAAAATTCCAGAAAACCATTTTTGTTTTGAATTCTTATCACCTGATAAAAATCATAAGCCTAACCTCACCATGCAAACGTCAACAAACCCATTTACCATACACATAGTACATGTACATTAAGCACTAACTTATTGCATAAACCTACAAAACCTACAACGATTTGCCTTGATTATGTAGAATTATTTGTATGCCTTTTACACTGACCAAATGGCATACCATAATAATACAAAAATATCTCATTTTGACAAATTAATTTAAACAACTCCTAATTTATCCACTAAATGTCTCACTATACCTGATTTAATCACAACAAATGACCAGATTTGCTACCATACTCAAACTTGGACCATTTTATTATGTACTCCCACATAAGCTATTTAGTCCAAAACGAACCATCTTTTTGATCCACCATTAAATTGCTCCCTATATACTATGCACATAATGAAACACCTAATTTCATTCCCCATAGGTTTACATTGGCTGCAAAAAAATTACATATCTGCTGGGTACATGCCAGTGACCAATTGATCATTTACACCATCTACTCACAAATAATCATATTCTCACATTATTCACCAAGTTAACACAATGTTAAAATGTCAAACCACATTTTTGTCTCCCCTTCCCTCATTTTCACACAATTTCACCAAACATAACTCCTCGAACTCGCCCAAAATACACCTCCCACAAAGTTGCAAATGAAATACACATGCTGATTACTAAACTTAAGTTCATGTGCTGCCTGCTGTAATTTTGCTTGAACTTTTGTCACATTCCAAACTTGCACTAAAAAAAAATCTTAAGCCCTACACAATTTCTAATTCCAACCTCATCTATAGCGAGGCGGCATAGCTAACCTATGGTGCATTTTGTGATAAAGCACATAAATTTGCACAGATGTAGAGAAAAGTAGTACAAACAGATCAAGATCACGAGCCCTCGCAATTTGCATCCCTGTCGGCCATTTTTCCCAGAATGGCCCGCCAAAATGAACCATTTTCAGGATATTTTTCTAATATTTCACACCTAGCCTTTTACTTTGCTGTACTAAGGCATAAAAATATCTAAATGCCTGTATACAAAATGTTTTGTCCAATCACAGGCCATTGCAATATGTGTCCCTGTGGCCACTTTCCAAGATGGCTATGCCAAATGACCATTTTGGCATATTTTGCAAAATATTTCAACACCTGCCTTTTACTTATATGTCATACTAGGCATAAATATGCAAAATGTCATGTTACATGTTATTCCATCACAGCCCAGTTCCAATATGTGTCCCCTGGTCGGCCATTTTCCAAGATGCCGCCGAAATTAACCATTCTTAGACTATTTTGCTTATTCTTCATTAACGTGTCCCAACACTGTGGTTCTCTCTAATATGATCCAGCAAGAGATGAGTACAAGATCTGGCTGCTTCACAACTGAATTCGCACAGGTCCTGTTTGTTTCATTGTTGCTCAACATTGGTCCAAGCAGAGATTTTCCATGTCTGTGTGCTGTTCCACAATCCTAGGTATTTTCTGATTCGCTTCCAGTTAGTCCCACTTCTGCAAGGAACCTTAGATTGGCCAACCTGGTTCCATCTGTTTAGGCAATCGCCAATTCAGCCATGAGGAGTCAGCTCCAGGTGGGAGATGCTCATCAGGTTAAATACCAATAGATGTTTTCTACTTGTTGATGGCAAGTCTTTTACTTTCCACAAGGCAACTCTCTTGAGCTCTTTAGAGACTGTTTGCAGAGGATGGACTTTGATTTAAGGCAGTGGCAGCAGGTATCTGTCCAGACATAGGGTACTTCACATTAGATAATTGACGCTCGCTCTATGCATGCCTCGCTACGCTGCAACGGATTTCTGGTGGAGCATTCCTGCTATGATTTAAATATTTTCCCGTTGAATTGTTGACTGACGCTCCTGTATAAAAGGCCCCCCCGGCAGGAGGCATTTACGCTGGATCAAACTTCTTGGCATGGGTTGATGAATCTTTCCCATACATGGGCCCGCATAATCTCTGCACATGATTACCACAGGGCAAGTGCCGTCGATCTTAGGGTATGTTGGGCGAGCAAGCGCCCATCTTGTGCCAGTGAGTTTGGTTCACGATTGTTTCTTGCGTGAACATACTTTACTCTTCCTCTTCTCTATGTGGGTCTTATAATAAGAGAGAGTGCGGTCCAAGTTAAACTCCTAGGTAACAGGGTTATCACAGGTGGCTCCAGGGTTTCCAGACAAAAGGTATGACAGCAACTTTAAGTGACGTTTGGCTTCACGGTTGCGTAGATGCAACTCACACGCCTGTCTTATGATGGTTTAGCAACGTAGGTAGTTTTCCCTTCTCCCTCATAATAAGAGATGAGTTCATCCAAAGCTTGGAGAGTCTCTCTTCAACAACTGTGAAGGGTCGGGGCCCATCTTCTTGTGGGCAATTCAAGATCGGTCCCAGCATAAATAAATCGACAGGTTGTCCTGCACTCTTGCTTAGGTTGTCAATGGTTATAGATGTTGAATCAGGTGGGAGGTGCAAGCACACTCCCTTGTGGTAGACATTCTTGAGCCTACGCATCGGCTCTTCTTCGCTCCTAACTGACAAAGAACATCCTGTTTTCCAGCAATCCTCGGATAAGCTCAGTCTACGTATTGAGTAAGGCTCTGTGAATAACAGTGTCCGTATCTGCTGATAGGTCGACGAACATAGTTCCTGTTACCATCCCCTTCTCGAAACCACCTCAATGTGTTGAGTTAGGTTTGAGTACTTGGCTTGTTGTTAGTTTGCGTGGCCGGAAACCTGCGTGGTCTGGTATGAGGTGTTCGTCTATCACAGTGCGATGAGCATGAGACTTCCAAGAGTAAGGTATGGCTGAGGAGTGATATTGGTCTGTAGCTCTTGGGGCTTGGATGGATCTTTCCCATGCTTAGGGTGCCATACCATGTTCGTTCCGTTCCCCTCAGATCTTTGTGGACCTGTGGGAAATAAGGCACAATTGGTAAACTCTACGACCATTCCTTTTGCCTACTGGGCGAGAGATTTTTTAGCTGCTCTGTTGAGATGTTGTCAAGGCATAATGCTTTTCCTGGTTGAAGTTTTAGCAATACCGATTCCAATTCGTCCATGTTTTGAAGGGCGAGTGAAACCAGGTCGCCCTATACCTCTTAATGGTTTAGTTTGATCTTCTTGGGCTTCTTGCTGCATCGTGTCCATTTAAAGGCATTAGTGGGCAACTTGGTTGGGTGTGACATTTGGTTGCTTGTGGAGATTCTGTTTGAATCCCTCGGAGCTTTTTGGATGGTAGAACCATTCTTTCTTTCTTGCTGTTATGGGTCAATATCGGTGGATTCAATTAAAGTATGCCAGTTTTGATCTTTTCCTGGGAGATCATCTTCGAACTTCGTCAACCTTTAGCAGTTGTTTCAGCCGGAAAAAGGATCATCTTTCAAAGATGATGATATAACTCCTTGATATTTCTCTAGCACATTCCTTGGAAAGGCCTGGTATATAATCCGTACCACAGCAAATCTGGCTAGAAGCTCCTGGCAGTATTGGTTCACTATGGGCAAATTTGTACATAGTTATGGGATTTTGAGCAATCCTCTTCACGTTCTGATCCAGTCATCAGTGAATCCTTGCCAGTCTGTTTTCTTATAGTTAAAGCGACGCTTTAAAGGCACTTTTTGGTCTTACTACAATACAGAGTTGACTTGGGATCCCGATTGGTTCGATGTAATTTAGTGGAACAGGAGCAGACATCTTGCTACACAGGTTAGAGGTGTTATGAAATTATGGCAGCAGCTTAGGGTCGTGAAGGAGACGTAGATGTTAGACTGTCTATCCATTCTTCGACAGCTTTTCCTTTGTAGTTTCATTGGAGCACCCCATTGGTACTATGGCCTGTTTGAAGAAATCGCCCAATTAAGAAGTGAGGTTTGGTGAATTCCCAAGCTGAGTTGAGGTGCTTGAAGTCTACTGGTGGAGGTTTGTAGAACGGATGTGCAAAATGTATTTCAGGGGATATTAAAAGTCGTGTTACACTACTTAATTTTGAATAAGACTTGGCCATTTTTGCAATCGTAATTTCAAAATTGGATGATAATCATAATAAACATCATACAATGTAGTCGCACAATGCTCATTAAAGTGGATGAATCTCAAACTAAGTTACCCCAAACCAAGAAATATTCTCCCTTATTGGCTATCCAATGATATTGCATTGGTGATATTAAGAATCACTGATTGCTTAATAATTAGGACAATCTCAATGTCAGTAAGGGTACAATTACAAGCACATCTCGACTATTTGCCGGATTGTAGTCGAAACTGTCAATCACGTATTACTACAATATTGTGTAAGGATAAATTTGTACCATCGGGATCTAGACCCAAGTACCGAATAAAACATAGCCTACTTGGTTCACCTGGCAATTTCTTTTTATTTATTATAAGTGCGTGGAAAAATTAGGAGTTGTCATGCTTAAATGGCCGGGTCCAAGGCTATCTATTGTATGAGCTGCCAAGTATCGAAAAATTTCCCAGTTCCAAATGATAGTCACAGTCAAGTTTTGGATATAATAGAAATTGTAATTAGTAAGACAACATCTGGACGGTACTTATCGTGTAGCGGTTGGACTGCAAAATTGTCGACAACCCCGGCCCTCGGTACAAAACAAAACGCAACCACTTCTTATTCGAAAGATAGTAATAAAGAGTAAAAAATGAGTGGTTTGTGGTCAAAAACTTTGGTCCGGCAGGGGTATTTTTTTGGGTTAAAAAAAATCACGTTTTGAGCTAAAAACTTAAGGAATATCAAGATTTATTAATTCTTAGCAAAACAATTTTAATTCATGTGCAATACTATCAATTCGGACATTTATATGATAGATTTCTGTTTTATACAATATATAAAGGGTATAGAATTTTAGCCCCAAAATCACCTTTTTTTCCTAAAAAAAGCATCCCTTTGTATCAACTGTCACCACAACGAGTCTTACCTGACCCCTTTATGCAATGTATAATTCCTATATCAATAACAAAAAGGATAACATAAAAATAAGTTGTAATATTTTTACCTTAAAAAAATAAAACAAAAATATAATTTTCGTACTTGGCAGCCCCAAATTTCATTTTTCGGCATAGAAATCATCCCTGCCACCAAATATTTCAACCACAACATCATTTTCTTAAATCTTAGATTTTATCCCTTCAAATAAAGGTGGTTGTGTTTGGTTGTACGGTGGGGAGGGGTAACTCGAAAACTAGAGCACTTTCAAAGGCTCGACCGCTCCGCTATTAGCTATGGTTATGCTGGCAGAATGGGCTACATGCAAGCATCATGCGAACTATCAGCTCTTACGTGAGAGCAGGGGAAGAGGGAGACAGTATCTCCTATAGGCATTTGCCAGAACACACCGTGATAAAAAGTAATTCTGTTTTGTGATCAAAAACAATATCCCGATCTAGGAACACTTTCCACGTAAAGAAAAGGCAGGGATCGGCC
>JAMKCH010008456.1:0-93780 GCA_023653785.1 Ophioderma brevispina
CATCACGCCTCACCATCAACTTCATCCTCCTCTTCTCAATTTACCCTCCTCATCTATTCTTTCTTTTTCTTTCTCTTAGATCCCAGTACTGTATGTTCCATTGTTGAGCAAAAATATATGTGTTTCATTTCTTATCATCTTCTTTTCAGTTTCTTCCCTTTTAGTTTGTTGTGTGTCCTTTATGGTTGATTAATCAATACTACTTATATATAACAATGTATCTCGTATTATAATTGTATGGTGTATCGCCTCAAAATTAGTTTCTCTAATCATGTTGTACATTTTCTTGCTCGGGCATGGTTGCATTATACCCTCCGCTACCCCGCCCCCCCCCCCCCATATCGCGTGCACTTTCCTTTTGATAAATTATAGTTAGTGGTGTATGGCGGTGAGGGGGTGTAGTGACAATTTCTGCCCTATTCGATTGCATATTGTATTATATGGATAATTATGATGATCAAACTTTTATATCTGATATTGTACTTAGTTTAACAAGGGCTACCGACGTAAAATAGGCCTCCGGGGTTATCTATCGGTGGTCCTAGCATATTTTAGATGTTTCATCTTGTATTTTTTGTGTATAATTTGCTGAATAATTGATACGTGAACTTGAACTTGAAATTGGAATTAAAACTATATAGTTTTCAGGTTGAATACAAAACCTCCTATGGTTTCACTTTGATTCCCAAGTTGTGTTGTAGTTAAAGCCGAAAACTTGCTGCATCCAAAGTACCTTGCGGTTCAACACCAGCCATCTTGACTTCTTATCTGTGGACATTGAACCCTTTTTTTTATTATTTTCTTTTGTAATGACGGGGATATTAATTTAACAATCCTCCAATTATTCCCCCACCTTTTTGGCCTTCCATTGTTATTTGACAATTAATTGGTATTAAAGCGGCAATTGGCAACATTTTCACAAAATATGAAATTTCTTAAATTTGCTCTCAAAGATAGTCTAGGCCATGGAAAGAATAGAGATAAATATTTTACACATAAAAAATAATCATACTCAAAACAGATAGGGGACGTTAATAACGGGTTAAAGACATCCAGGTAAATGTGGCGACTGTCCATGGTTAGGAGCAGCGAGGCCACAGACTCTCAATCTAAAGATGCAAAACACCCCTCCCACCCCGTACTATTAAGACCTATATGACACTAGTGTGCTGCTCAATTTAACTTACTGTAATATTATGTGGGAATCTAACTATCAGTCCAGACGCAATTCGACTTAATACCATCCAAAAATGGGCATCCTTACCATCACCAACTCACCCTACAGGGCTCACACACTCCTTTTATTTCACTCACTCAATAACCTCTAACTAAACTGACATGAACAAACACTACAAACAGCACTCTTTATGCATGACTTTAATCATAATATTTACCTTCAAATGCTACCAATATTTCACGACAAAATAGACAAGCATTCATTTAATTATGATACTAGACAAGATGGTCCAATTTCACCCCCCATTCCTCTACCCAAACAACTACCAACGGAAAAACATTAGATTCAGTACCATGGTGCAAAAACTTGCGAATGAACTTCAAAATTCAATCATATCAAGTAATAAAAAACAAACCTGTTCAAATCACCATATAAAACAATCCTCATTGATCTTGATAAGTAATATTTCTTCCTTCCTGATCCATAGCCTCACCGCTCACCCCTCAACTTTCGTCCTCCTCTTCTCAATTTACCATCCTCATCCTTTTCTTTCTTTTTTCTTTCTCTTATCCCAGTACTGTATGATCCATTGTTGAGCCAAAATATATTGTGTTTCATATTCTTATCTCGTCTTTTCGTTCTTCCACTGTTATTTGTGTTGTGTCCTGTAATAGTTTTGATAATCAAAACTACTTATATTATAACAATGTATCATCGGTATGGATTTTTATGGTACGCCCTCAAAATTTAAGTTTTTTCTCTAAATCATGTTGTACATTTTCTTGCTCGGGAATGGTTGCATTATACCCTCCGCTACCCCGCCCCCCCCATATCGCGTGCACTTTCCTTTTGATAAATTATGAGTTGTGGTGGATGGCGGGGGCGGGATGTCGTGCAATTCTGCCCTATCGATGCCATATTAGTATTTATTTATAATTATGATTGATCAAAACTTTGATACGTATTCTTGTACTTATTAACCAAGGGCTACCGACGTAAATAAGGCCCCCGGGGTTATCTATCGGTGGTCCTAGCATATTTTATATGTTATTCTTGTATTTTGTGTATATTTTGCTAGAATAAATTGAACTTGAACGTGAACTTGAATTGGAATTAAAACTATAGTAGTTTTCAGGTTGGAATACAAAAACCTCTATGGTGTCACTTTGTGCCCAAGATTTGTTGTAGGTTAACAGCACGCAAACTTGCTGATCCAAAGTGTACATGCGGTCTACACCATGCCATCTTGACTCTTATTTGGGACATTGAACATGTTTTTTTACTCAGTATTTTCTTTTGTAATGACGGGGATATTAATTTAACAATCCTCCAATTATTTTGCCCCCACATTTTGGCCTTCCATTGTTTGACAATAATTTGTTTTTTTAGATTAATCGCGGCACTGCACATTTCAAAAAATATGAAATTTCTGAATTTGCTCTCAAATGATGTTAGGCATTGGAAGAATAGAGATACATATTTTACACATAAAAATAAAATACTCAAAACAGATAGGGACGTTAATAAAGGGTTAAAGACATCCAGGTAATATGTAGGCTAACTGTCCATGGTTAGGAGCAGCGAGGCCACAGACTCTCAATATTAAGTTGCAGGCATCCAGCGACCCTTTGACCTCCCCTTCCCCGAGGACGTAACCAGAGCACCACTAAGAAAGGGGGTCCGAGAGTGAGTAGGGAGAGGTCCCACCCTCCCGAACCCAAATAGGGCCTCCTGGGCCAACCAAAACCCAGAAAAAAAATGCCAGGAGCCTTAAAAGACCCGAATTTGACCCACTTCCGGTTCGAGGAGGGGGGGGGGTCAAAACACATTTATATCCGTCCCGAAACTTTTCTAGCCGATAGGGAGACTCTCCCTGAAAAAAATCTAAACTAAGTGGCATGGCCCCAGTTTTGGGTGATCCTCACGAAATAATTCAAACTACTCCAAAACCAGCTACGGGACCATGAAACCACCCCGCATCCATAAAAAAGGACCCCGGGTGGGGGTGGATCCCCAGGGGGTATAGGCAAAACACCAATAAAGCCTAAAAGTACCTATGGCGCTCCATATCTAATAACAAAAACATGGTTTGATCAAAAGCACGCTGAAGATGTATGCAAGCACGCATGCTCTATGTAAACGATCTTTGTGTAGCTCAAAATGGCCAAACATGATTTTGAAGTCTCTCAGCAAAATAGGTATAACTTCTTCCTCAAAAGTCCAAATGACACCAAATAAACGTTTTCTGAAAGCCTGTTTACCCCTCTTCATATCCAAAGTGAACATTTGAGCAGAAATTATTCTTAACTATTTTTACTGTTTTTTTATTCTGAATGTAGGGTTTTTATTGACTCGCACTGATCTGCTCTGCAATCACTAGAATTATGTATTTCTGAAATTCGCTGCTGGATGTCTACTAACTTTCTCAAGTTGAATGAGGACAAGACAAAATTCATCATTCTAGGCTCTAAACGTGCAAAACTCACCATTCCTAATCTTCATAGCCGAATTCGCAACTTTGGCACTATCTTTGATGCAGACACGACTGTAAAGGAGCGTATAACCAAATCTTCTTTTCATCTTAGAAACATTTGACTTATTCGGAAATATCTCAATGATGATACCAGTGAACAACTTAGTGCATGCGTTCGTTACCTCACGTCTTGACATAGAAAATTCTCTTTATTTTGGACCTCCATACACCGTCATATCAAACGACCTAGCCGTTTAGGAAATATTTTGCTGCTCGGATTGTTTCCTGCATAAACCCAGGGAGCGTATACTACACCTGTGCTAAAGGTACTGCACTGGTTACCTATTCATCACAGGATTGTCTTTAAAAAGACACTAAGACTTTTCCGGAAAGTGCGCCCCATTTTTACAGATTCAAGTATTTGGGAGTAACGCTAACACCATCAAACGACTCCACCAGCGAAATCAAAGGCAGATTATTATTGGCATCAACAGCACTAGGGAAATTACATAGAGTCTGGAGTGATAAAGACATCTCACTCTCCACCAAATTACGGCTTGTTAATTCACTTGTCAACCCAGTGCTTCTGTATGGCTCTGAAATCTGGACCATCAAAAAGAATGACATGAAGAAGTTGGAAGCATTTGAGATGCGATGCTACAGAAAATCCTTAATATCAGCTGGAAGGATAAGATCCGGAATGAAGAAGTTCTGTCAAGAATCTCCTCCTTTTCAACCAAAAAGGATCCTAGCCCGTATCACTGCCTCGCAGCTGACATGGTTTGGTCACTTGTGCAGAATGAACAACATCCGCCTACCCAAACGCATTTTTATGGAAAACTGTCGCAGCCACAAAAGAGAACGGGATAGACCAGAAGGAGATTGTGGGAAATGAACATCATTGTGGTGGCACCACCTTCAACAAGGCATATTTGGAAGCGCCATGATAGGAATAGATGCTCTAAATTGTTCGAGGAGCCAATGTCTATGGGGACCTGGTGCACAGAGTAGATTAGATAGACCCCCCGAAATACTGAGTTGGTTTTGCATTATCTGGAAGCTGACCATGTATTAAACACACCTAAGGGATTGTGAATAAGCTCAAAACAAAGTCATAGTATAGAGGACGATTTAAAATTTCAAGCATTGCTGTCTATGGAGCCTGGCTGGGGACAGAAAACCCCGTTCAAATGTTTTGAAATGATCCTTTCTGTTTGTGCCCAATAGAAACTTCAAAACGCTCTCGGAAGGTGTCTGCAATCAATCCAGTGCAAATTTAGATAACATTAGTATCCTCAAATAACTCTCTCGATGCCCCTTGTGAATAATACTTGTTTATGCTTATCGCTCAACCATTGATGGGCTCCTCTTACATCTCAGATTTTCTGCAAACATTTCTATAATCTGTACTAGGGACGTTTGAGATTATGGGGAACCCGTTCCTTGCCTTTGCTGCTCCATTTCTTTTTAATCGACTACCAGATTTAGGTAAATCGGCTCCTCCAAATCTTTTAAATAATGCCTAAGACGTACAAATGCTTCAGCTTTTGATTTTGATTATTTTGTTACTTTCAATGCATTATTAAGAATGATGGCTTTGTCATTCTCAACCTGCACTTCCTTGCCTTTTCATTTGTGTCCAGTGACAAACCTATACTTCTCTCAATGTGGTTTATATTTGTAATTATGCTGGTTATTACACTGCAGTTCTTTGCTTTGTTTGCATGATGCATGATTGTCGCTGCGCATGTAGAATCTTTTTGATGGAAACTGGCGCACAATAGTTACATGTAATTATGATTCTTATTATTATTATATTATGATGATTATGATTATTTTTTAATTGAGTGATTATTATTATTATTGTTATGATTATTGCGGGTTTGTCGTCCACATTATTTCAAATGATTTTTCCCCATTCGAGATGAACATCGTGATTGAAAAAGATGACCAAAGTTTTGCAATTTTAGACCCTACCTTAGTGAGGCTGCCGTCAGAGTGGTTTTACCGTGACCTGTGTGACCAAGAGTTCCAACGTTGACATGTGGCTTGGGGCGATCAAAAACAATTCCTGATAACAAATGTGAGGGAAATTGTTACCAAGTTGGCATTAAACCATAGACGTAGGACGCGGAGCTAAGGGGCGATGCCCCATGTGATCGTCCATCAAATGCCGTCATACGCGTCCGGAGAGTGGCTTTTTCCATAGTAATCAAGTGCATATAGACGACGTGTTTTCAATGGCTTTTGGTTCCGAATTTCAGATACGATCAAAGGGGGTGACTATAAAACAAAGACCCAACCAAAGACCCCCTCAACTATAAAACAAAGACTCCCCTCAACTATAAAACAAGACCCGCCTCAACTATAAAACAAAGATCCCTCAACTATAAAACAAAGACCCCCTCACTATAAAACAAAGATCCACCTACCTCAAAACAAAGACCCCCTCAACTATAAAACAAAGTCCAAAGTTTTTTTTTTAAAAAAAAAAAAAAAAACCCTCAACTATAAAACCAAGACCCCCTCAACTATACAACAACGACCCCCTCAACTAACAACAAAGGACCCCCTCAACTATAAACAAAGACACCCCTCAACTATAAAACAAAGACCCCTCACGATTAAAACAAAGACACCCTCAACTATAAAAGAAAGACCCCCTCAACCTATTAAACAAAGCCCTCCTCAAACTATAAAAACAATAAGACACCATTCAACTATAAAACAAAGACCCACCTAACATAAAACAAAGACCCCCTCAACTATAAAACAAGACCCCCTCAACTATAAAACAAAGACCCAGCAACTATAAAACCAAAGACCCGCCTAACTATATAAAAAGAGACGCCCCTCCTAACCATAAAACAAAGTCCCCCCTCAACTATAAACAAAGACCCACCTACTATAAAGAAGAAGGACCCCCTCAACTTAAAACAAAGACCCCTTCAACTAAAAACAAAAAGACACCCTCAACTATAAAACAAAGACACCCTCAACGATACAAACAAAAGACTCCCTCAATATAAAAGCAAAGACCCCCTCAACTATAAAACAAAGACCCCCCTCAATATAAAACAAAAGGGACCCCCTCAACATTTAAAACAAAGACCCCCTCAACTATAAAACACAGACCCAACCCAATTCTGAATTCCTTGCATAATCTGTCTCCATTCCATAATACGTTTCATAATTACCCATTTTACTTCAGAAATAAAATTCCTGCCAAAACCAACCTTCTTGGCTCCGTAATTTAATTATGGGCTGGATTTATTTATTATGGAACTAAATGTTAGGGGGGATTTATTTGCAATGCCAGATATCAAGCGATACGCCAAAGATATTTCGTGATCTATTCAAACTTTCTACTTCATGGTACTGTAACTCTGAAAAAAGATGTTGATGAGGCTTGTATCTAATATACGCGTCACGTCACGTCACGTCGCGGCGCGTACGTCACGTAAAGTTACGTCGCTTTGACCAGGAAAAATAAAACATGTGGCGAAACACTGAAGGAATTGCTTAAAATGTGTCAAATGTGTAAAATGTTTAAACAAATTCAGACAAAACTTGCAATAAGTTTAGATCGGGGGGGAAAATTCCAACATTCAGTCAGTCAACAAGGGGTATTAAGATGACTGATCCGTAATTGATTGATAAAAGGGGGGGCATTGGGTGTACAGCAAAATAAAAACGGATTTTGTTCGTGAGAGCGCGTGAAAAAGAAAGGGTCAATTAGTGGCCCACGTCATGACCGTCATCTATTATCAGCCGCTTATCAGTACGTGAGTCCCCCTTCGGTCTAATATCGATCGGGCATACAAAATAGCGCCACCAATATTTGAAGCCACAATTCTCCCGGCGGGGGGGGGGTGGTCCCTCTTTCAAATTAAGATGGTGTGTACAAGTGTTAAATATTGGTCAATAAAGTCCTTAAAATAAGTTACACAGTAAACAATTGTAACGAGAGTTTGAGTACAAAATGTTTTATTTATCAAGGACTGATTGTTTATGGTGTGGTGCAAACTACGTCCAATGCATGCAATATTTTTTAAAAAACTTGATATTTTTGCACATTGCTTTACTTCGCCAGCGGAGGAAGACCACCATTACCATTATTACTCCGCAACGCGACATAACGCGACGCGCAGCGCGATCGTGACGTGACGCGTATATTAGATATAAGCCGTTTTGATTTGATTTGGCAACATTGATTTTCTCACAAGTTTCAAGATTTTTTTTCGGTTCAGGGTAGTGTCGAAGGATGTGTGTTCGGAAATCATATCATACATGTATTGAATGCATAATATTTAAATGGGACAGTTCCACGCTGATGTAACAGAATTACAGTTTTTATAAAAGTATTGAAGAAAATTCTTGAAAAGCTGTGTTTGTTTCAGCGTGAAACCCCCAAAAAGCTTTTAATAGTTATATTGTGAAGTCTATAAACAGACCTCGTTCAGCTCCGCATCTCCAAACAGCTGTGTGTGTAACATGATTTGGTGATCCCTACGGCGCAATACACTTCAGGCAGTCAGTTGCATAATACATAAAACACGCACGTGTTTGTACTCGACCTCGTCAGCTCCGCTTCATGCATACACAGCTTCATGGAGGTGTTTGTAACATATTTGGGGATCACCTGACCGGATGCGCCAAAACAGCTTACCACATACGTGTGCACACACACTGACACAGTGTGTAAGCTGTTGGGCGCAATACTCAGGTGAGTAATTTGCATTTGAACATAAAATGCACGTGTTTGTACTCGACTACGTCAGCTCGCCTCCATACACAGCTGTTGTTTAAAATGATTATGGGGGATCGCCAAAAGCAAAATATTGTTTCACCATTTTGTGTTGTTTCCTAGTGGTCTGAGAAATTCTGACAGCGATATAGATCGTTGGCCTTGAGATTCAGTCTGGATAGATTAGTCATGCAAAAAGCTGCACATTGACGATGAGATAATGAAATGGGCATTTAACACTCCAAGTAAACCGATTAAAACGGGATATCGCAAAGAAAAAAAGAAAAAAAAACGACTCTGTCTCAGTGGCCGGAGCAGGATTGGTGGGACGAGGGGGCACGATTTGGAATGGTACCGACCACGTACGTGGATTGTAGCTGTGAGCTGTCCCCCGTTACCGGGCACCCCAGGATCATCCGACTTGACCATGGTTGATCTAGATGGTCTAGTAAACCCAGAAAAATGAGTACCTTTTCCTTTTTAAAAAATTGGGGATGCCCTAGCATTCTTGATGACGTCATTTTGATGACGTCATCAAATTTTGGAGAAAATATGTAAATTTTCAATAGTGTTTTGCATATTCGGATTAGCCCAGGTAACATATTTGTTATTTATCTTCACCTCATGTGCAAAGATATTTTGTTCATTTTTATATCAGTTTTAAATATATTTTCCCATGGACTTAATGTACAAAACAAAAAAGTTTTACGGACGATTTTCTCCAATTTCTGATTTACTTGTTTTGGCATGAAAAAAGTAGCTATTTTCTCGGACAAACATACTCTGCAATCATTTAACCCATTTTTAACTTATTCTATATGCATTAGGAGGGGTACTGAGTAAGAATATGAATGTTTTATTCCAAAAATAAAGGTTTAGTAGGAGCATATGAACGAAAAATGATGACGTCATCAAATTGACCTTTGGGGGTAAAAAATTCGAAAATATTTTTTTCTAACCTTAAGAGGTTAGCTGACCTTGCATCTTTAATTTCAAAGCATATTTGAACCCTTAACCCACTTCATAGATGAGTTAATAAGCCAAAACTGATTCTATTTTTACATTGAGCCCTATGTAAAATCCCCACGAAAATGAAATTTTCTTTAAAATTTTGATTCAATTACTATGAGTTTTAGAAAGGCAGGACACACGGCGTTTCCCCCCTCGAGAATTCGTTTATACTGCTCCGATGCTTATGAATTTTGATACCAAGGATAGCTATAATCCTCTTCCTTTCCATTGAATACCAAAATAAGTAACAACAAACTTAGGTGTGGCGTCACAAGACGTCATAAAGTCCGGAGCGACAAATTGGCATTTTCCACAAAATTTTTTCGAAAATCATTTTGCGCTAAAAAGAGAGAGGAATGTCGGATTTTCATACGGTTTTCAGCACTAAATGATGACAATAACTAGTTCTTCATAAACATAGAAACTTTTAGAGCCATAATGTTGCATAATATTTATAAAAATGTACCAACATATTTTTTGGGTGGCCACCACCCCCCCTCTTAACCCTTCGAGAGTTTGACGGCATACCCTAACCCCGGTGAAGGTGGCTAGCTTTTTGCATTTGTTTTCGCTAAATAACCAGAACGGACGAGGGAACGATTACCTAGAAAGTTTTTAACGAAGCTTCTGGCATTTCAGCCCTTAGGTTCACTAGGGGTGGTGATCTTCCCTCCCCCGTAAGACGAGAGTTACTTTTATCCTAACGCACCATCACTCATCGGGGTTGTTCCAATTCCAATAAACATTCTAACAAGTGCCCACTGGGTGGTCAAATTCAAATATCATTGCTATATGGGTTTCTATTCATATCACAAAGGTACCTCATACGTCACAACGACACTTCAACAATCCCAGAACCACAATTCCTCGATATTCCATGAAGATAGAGCAGTTTCAATTTTAGCCAACAGGATTCCTGCCGGGTCCAACCCTCAACAGAGAACTTATACATCTAGCAGGAATTGCTCCACCAGACATTCGTTGAAGCGTAGCGAGCATGCCAGAGCGTACCTGCCAAGTATCTAATGCGAAACACCCTCAAACCCTATAGACAGTATCTGCTGCCAACCGCCTTAAATCCAGAGAGACAGTTTCTTAAGCACAGTCCAACCTCTTGAAACTCTCTAAGGAGTGTTCAAGAGAGTCGCCTTGTGGAAAGACAGATTGCCATCAACCAAGTAACATCCTAATCGGTATGAACCGGTGAGTATCTACCACCTGGAGCTGACGCCTCATGGCGACTGCGATGCCAGTCACAGATTGAGAACCAGATTGGGCCGATCAAAGGTTTCCTGGCCGAAGTGGGGCTGTCTGGAAGCAGATCGGGACACTACCTGTGTGGTTGTGGAACAGCACTACAGACAATGGAACAATCTCTTGGTCTGCCCACTGCTGGAGCAACAATCACAACAGACCTTGCGGATTCAGTGAAGCAGCCAGACGTTGTCCCATATCTGGCTGGATCATATTTGATAAACAACAGCGTTTGGACACGATAGAAGAAGAATTTGGGCCAAAATGTGCAGTGACACGTGACACGTGTTTTGCTTTATATGCAATGAAATCGGGGTATTCTGAGTACATAGTAAGGTTTCATTCTTATATTGTTAAGCCTTTTCGGTTGTATCATCTGGGCAAAGATCTCTCTGAGAAATTAAATAGCATGCCGAGATAAACAGAAGAATTCGCGAGCCTTTGGTTAAAATAAGCTTTGCAATCATTGTTCGGATGAGGATCTCAACACTAAAAAAACCTTTAAGACACGATATCCAATCAGTGTATTGTTTCAGTGATTGGGAGAGACTTGGAACACAGCAGAAATTAGAGAATAATGCTAATAATTAAGTCCGCGACATATCCACTGAATTGCTCAAGGGGGAGGGCGCCGCTAAAAACCCGCTTCACGGAATAAACGCCGACCTTGTGACAAGACTAAGAGATCATGATGTTTAAAACATTTACAGTGGGTTGGGTCCTCCGACTCTCGTTAACAGACTAATTCCATTCGTACTACTGGGGAGTCAAAAAATGAAAAAACTGGGAATGTATCAAATTTAACATAGCATGCTCAAATGTGACCCCCATTGGATGAAATCTAGACTAGATAGTTTGATGGAAAAACAGAAACGAAACATACAAAATTACCCAACGTCACTACTCATTATCATGGCTGTAATCAGTGTAGCTCGTCCTGGTTCTTCATCTATTCACTCACTCTCATTGTTGGTCCACCCAGAAAATTTTTCAGAATATCCTAAAAGCTGATGGCAACAGTTTAATAACGGGATCCAATGTTGTCACTTCAATGTCAACATTTCTTCCCCATCATACCTAGAGCAGAGGTCATTCATACACCAACGACGTAATCTGCTATAGCGCAATAACTCCTCCATTCCATCAACAACTCATCAACAGCATCAATAATGAATCGCTATGCTTGTCTCACTTATTGTGAAACCTGTTACTTCGAAGCGTCATTTTGGTTTAATTTCAAGTTTGCCAATACCCCGGAAACAGCTATCAATACTGTAAATAACAATCTTTGTGAAGAACCCAGAAGGCCCAGAAGGTCATTGCGGGTCCCTCTGGTGGGAATTCATTGATGAGGTGAGAATGGCAACCAGCCTTTTCCTATTTGCCGGCCCTTGTAAGGGTTGTCTTACCAGCACACAGAGAAAGTGAACCATCAGTGAAAAATATGGCAAATGCTGACCATTACTGACTCAATTCTGTCTGAAACTACTGATCATCACGACCGTGTCTTGATTGTACCACGTAGTCCAATGTTGAATCTCTGATTACCGAGGATGACGTTTGTCCTGCTCATCTTGAATATATTGTGGAAATTAGGGTCAACAAAGACATTGAGATTGACACAAGTTGAGATTGATATTGAGTCGGATGAAGATCAGACCAAGTGGCACTGAGCAACACAACCAATGCCGATAACTGCATTGAGAATGAATAAGGTACATATCCTAACGTCCCTTAGCTTAAAACATAATAAATACACTTTTGAAAAAACTTCCGGAGCGACCCTACCAGTTGAAATTGCCCTAAATCTAACTAGAAATTAACGCTAGCTCCCTTTTTTTTGCGTGGATAGTCACACTCTTCTCCTATGACTTTAGGTATATAGAGGGCATTTGCATTTTCTTCTTTCCTTTCTTTCCTTTTTCCTAAATGTTTTCTCAAAAACCTCTACAGCTCACACGTTGGTTAAAATGTGTTAAATGTGATACATTATCTATGTAAATTTGACCATTTCATTTATTGTAATCCTTGGTGTGTGGGGGGGGGGGGGGGGGGGGGGGTTGTACTCTTTATTAAAAAACAATTGGAAATTTTAACTGGAGGTTAAACATAACAGAAATAAACCGTGATCTTGTATACAGATGGTCTTGGGGGGCTGGAGGGCGCTCCTAAATCAGAATTCTTGACAAATTGAAGCGTTTGTGTTTTTTTTTCTGGTCTTTCCCTCTCCAAGTAGAAATAATAATCCTGCTGCAACAAACATTTGATCACCATCTTTGAAGCATTTCACCCATTTCCAACATGCTAGCTATTGAAATCAGATACTTTTATTTAAGGAGCATCAACAATTTGGTTCCAATGATGGACGACCATTAAAGGATCTGTCTAAATGTATAGACCCGGACGACATTGCTTATTGAAATTGAGGCATCACTCCGAAAGATGAAATTTAAACTCCAAAAGTCTGTTGGAGTGGGGGAAAATCCTCTTCAAGAGTGACCGCTCAATTCAAAAGATTTCACTCTTTCACATTGAAGAGAAAAGGCTAATCTAAGGTTGGGGATCCCCCTTTTTGTCATACATTCTAAAATAAAACACAAGAAACGATGAACGCCCAAACGGCTTTCGTCTAATTATGGCATTTATTTGCGCTAGTTTAAAATAACTCGGACCATACCACTTTTCATTGAGATAGTGTGAAAGGTCCATCAATTTTCCTGATTAAGGGGGGGGGGGTGAGTGGTTGGTGCAAACTATTGATTTCTTTCGGATATTCTTTATGATCAGAATAACCATTTCCTTTCGTATAAAGCAAAAATGGCCAACAAACAAACGCTTTGTAATTTTTTAGGCTAAAATTAAACTTGACCGTATTTTAAAAATGAAATACGTACGGGGACAAAATTTGGGAGGTCTTAGGGTTATGACGTCACACGGTTGTAATGATCGTAGTTATTTGCTAACCACGAGAGATCCATAGCTATACATAATAACGATATATTAACAGAAAATACACCTAGGATTAACGTTCATCTTACGGGGGGGGGGGGGGGGGGTTATACCACAGTAAACTTTTTCCCCCCGGGCGCTTAAATGCCAAAAAACAAACTTTTCATAAAAAACCTCCAGTAATTGGTTTGTCCTCATCTTTCTGGTCAGTTTGTGACCAGAAAAAATGTGAAAAAACCTTGCCCGCGGGGGTTAAGGTTTACCGCCAATGCGAAGGGTAGGGGTGGTGTTTGCTACCCAAGCTGCAATTTTTGCTACATTTTTTAAACTATTCTTCCATATGGGCTCTACAACTATGTTTATGTAAAATTTATCAATTGCCATCAATTAAAACTGAAAACGTATGAAATCCAATATTCCCAACTTTTTAGCGCCAAAATTGGATTTTTCTTCTGTGGAAAATTACAATTTTGGCCACTTCGCGAACTCTTTGTGAGGTCATTGTGACGCTATACTGAGGTATGTTTGTATTTTCCGTTAAAAAGCTCTAGGTAATCATTTCCCTCATCCGTTCTGGTTATTTTAGCGAAAACAAATGCGAAGGAGCACCTTCACCGGGGTTAGGGTATGCCGTCGAAGTCGAAGGGTAAGAGGTGGTGGTTGCATGCACCCAAAGTATTTTGGTACATTTTTTATAAATATTCTGCACATTATGGCTCGAAAAGTCTTATGTTTTTGTAAGAACTAGTCAATTATCATCAGTTAGTGCTGAAAACCGCTTGAAAATCCGACATTCCTACCTCTTTTTTGGCGCAAAAATGGATTTCCGAAAATTTTCCGTGGAAAATGATGCAATTAATTGACGTCATTGTGACGGCCACCTAGTATGTTGGTACTTCTTTTGGTACTTATTTGGTAATCAATGGAAAGAAGAGGATCATAGCTATTCACTTGTATCAAATCATAAGCAGCGGATGCATTATAACAAATTCTCGAAGGAGGTTACCACACTGTGTCCTGCCTTTCTAAACTCATAATCAATTGAAATTACAATTTTTCTTTGGCATTTCAGGTGGATTTTACATAGGACTCAATGTAAAAATAGATCAGTTTTGTGTTTATTACTTTATAAGTTGGTTAAAGGGTCAAAATATGCTTTGAAATTAACGATGGTGTCAAGGGTCACTAACAGATTAAGGTAAAAAAAATATTTCGAATTTTTTGACCCCAAAGGTCAATTTTGATGACGTCATGATTTTTTCGTTCATATGCTCTATTAAAAATTTATTTTGGAAATAAACATTCATATTCCTTACTCATTACATTCCAATGCATATAAATAAGTTTACAAAGTGGGTTTAACTGGTTAATAGGTATGTTTTGTCAGAGAAAATAGCTACTTTTTTCATGCCGCAAAAAAAAAGTAAAATCAGAAATTTGATAAAATCGCCGTAAACCTTTGTTTTTGTACATAATCCAATGGGAAATGATATTTAAACACGATATAAAAATGAAACGAAATAATATTGGCGAATGAGGTGAAGATACATGGCAAGTATTTTATCTGGGCTATCCGAATCTGCAGAAAATCAATATTGAAAATTTAACATATTTTTCTCCAATTTTGGAGACTCATCGGGGCTATGCATCCAATTTTTTTAAAGGTAATCATTTCTGTTTATAGCCATATAAGAATACAACCATGGTCAAGGTCGGAGGATCCTGGGGGTATGCACGGTAACGGGGTGAGCTTCTAGAGATTTTGGGCCAGAAATTATGCTCCAGGACCAGCTGCTCCAGGACCATATGGCAAATATGCTCCTGGAGCAGTATTTGACTAGAATATTTCTCCACTGCTCCAGGAGCATATTTGCCATATTGCTCCTGGACCATTTCGTATCAAATATGCTCCTGGGCATATTTGAACTTAGAATATTTTTCCAGATTATTTATGCTCCAGGACCATATGCTCCAGGACCAGCTTCTCCAGGACCACTGCTCCAGAGCATATGGTCCTGAGCACAGTCTGGTCCTGGAGCATAATTCGGGCGCAAATCTTCTTAGAAGCACGGGGGACATCTCACGGGGTATTGTAACCAACAAACAATTTTTTCTCCGGCTTCCGCGTTTAACCGCCGCCTCAAAAATGCAACCTCACAGCCAACGTAAAGATAGTAGATAGGTAGTATATGAACTTCTCTGCATTTCATATCATGCACCTCTCGCTCAAAACAACAGCTTACAGATTTTTAGACAACGGTACCGACCGGGGGTACCAACGGACCGTATTGTACCAACGGAACATCACGGTTGGGGGGGGGCACGTGCCCCCCTGGCCTACGCCACCTGTTGACGAGTACTTGTTCACATATATTATTTCGCATTTCGGGCAAGTTAAAGTTGACGCAAGCTCTGCCCGATCAAAAATAAATTTATCTTAGCCTGGTTGAGGGGGTCTTTGTTTTATTAGTTGAGGGGGTCTTTGTTTTATTAGTTGAGGGGGGTCTTTGTTTTTAAAAACAAAAAATAGTTGAAGGGGGTCTTTGTTTTATAGTTAGGTGGATCTTTTGTTTATAGTTGAGGGGGTCTTTGTTTTATGTTGATGGGGTCTTTGTTTTAATAGGTTGGGAGGGGGGTCTTTGTTTTATAGTTGAGGGGGTCCTTGTTTTAATGTTAGGGGGTCTTTGTTTTATAGTTGAGGGTGGTCTTTGTTTTATATGTTGAGGGGGTCCTTTGTTTTATAGTTGAGGGGGTCTTTGTTTTATAGTGAGGGGGTCTTTGTTTAATAGTTAGGGGGTCTTCTTTTATCCTTTGAGGGGGTCTTGGTTTTAATAGTTAGGTGGGTCTTTGTTTTATAGTTGAGGGGGTCTTTCTTTTTATAGTTGAGGGGTCTTTGTTTTATAGTTGAGGGGGTCTTTGTTTGTTTTATAGTTGAAGGGGTTCTTTGTTTAAATAGTTGAGGGGGCCTTTGTTTTATAGTTGAGGGGGGTCTTGATTATAAGTTAGGTGGGTCTTTGTTTTATAGTTGAGGGGGGTCTTTGTTTTTTAAAAAATAGTTGTTGCAGGGTCTTTGTTTTATAGTTGAGGGGGTCCTTTGTTTTATAGTTGATGGGGTCTTGTTTTATAGTTGAGGGGGTCTTTGTTATCGTTGAGGGGGTCGTTGTTTTATAGTTGAGGGTGTCTTTTGTTTTAAATATAGTTGAGGGGGTCTTTGTTTTATAGTTGAGGGTCTTGGGTCTTTGGTTTTTTGGGTCTTGGGTCTTTGTTTTATAGTCACCCATCAAAGGGTTCCCATAGGGGAAATCATTAAAACATTGCGCGTCTTAAAGGTGCTTGTTCCGATTTATTTGTTATTGTATTCTCTACTTGATATGAAAGCCTGGACTTGCACATACACCCCATCAGCCATGGGAAGCAAACATGCGTTTTGATGGTAGACGCAATTTTCATGTTTCAAGCCCGTATTCAATCCTGTGCTTCATCTTGATGGTTACCACTAAAAACGGCGTTTTTTTTGTTATATCTTGGGATGAAATTGGATTTGAAGGCTCAAATCTCATCACGACATGAAAAAATATGGCCTTTCATCTGATATCAAAATCGATAATACTTCCGGTAAATCAGAGGGTCCCCAAAGAACGGATCGGAACACGCACCTTTACCTAGCCTGTCCGGCCTGTTGTTATATTAGCCTTCCTTTTTGTGATTAAATATTAATTTGATTCTCATTTATTAGAAAAGGTTTCTTATGGAAAAACACTTTTGTTTATTATGGAAATCCCCTTGTGCTAATATTGAGATCAGAACCAGGTTGTTATTTACTAGATAGATTTGTAAAGAGAAGAAAGTGGAATTCCCCTAGTGCTATGTTGAAATATGCATTTTTGAAGGGGGAGTGGGGACCAGGAAGGAATAATTGGAGGAGTATGAGTATAGGAAGTGTCGGTCGCAGTGAGGGGGGGATGGAGGGGGAGGAGATCGAATTAGGGTGATGGTTGGAGGTAGTTTGGTGATAAGGATAGTGTTTTTTTGGGTAATATGGTTGGTGACATTTTTTATGGGAAATGAAAAATAAGGAGGAGGTGGTGTCAGCGGGTGTTGTGTCGATCGAGTTTTGCGTGATCTGATTTTTGGTTGTTTATAACTGAGAGGTGATGGGAATGTCCCAAGAGTAAATGTAGAACCTTCCAACTTGTTTTATCTTGAGATCAAAACAGATTGCATAATTGGGGGTTCCCCATGATCTTATAAGTGTGATGAAAATGCAGATGATGTAATTAATTGAAATCCAATGGTCAGTGCAAGATTAGGTTTATGCATGATGATGCCTGTAATGATTATTGTTTACAGAGAGGGGAATATAGCTATGAGAAGTTAACTACTGCTCGCTGAAAAGAAATTCAGGGCCCGAGTAGTCAGTGAGCTAGTAATAGTTATATCTATTAGTTTTGATTCTCCCAATAATGTAATTGTGTAGTACATAGTGCCCCGGAATTTATAATATCTTTGATTTCCCCGGACTTGAGTTTAGGGAATAAAAAAGGGATTCCATTCGTGGTACCCTAATAGAGGACATAGCGACAGACTGAATGGTGAATAGAATACCTGGATTGGTATGCAGAATAATAGTGTCCGTCGAGGCTTATTCACCCTTGTTTTGAACTGCTGGACCAAAGTTATCTTCAAATCGATGAGAAGATATCCATGGAATGTTACCTGTGGATTATTAGTGACTTTGCATGCTGCCTTTTTGGATTCTTCACGGTAGGACATAAATCATTGTTTGAACTGCAACGCGTCTTTAATTATGAACATAAGCTGTCACTTCTGGAAGAACTTTTATTTAAGACTATACTTTTGAGTTTAGCATTAAATATGTACATTAATTATGTTTTGGCATACCAAATTCCTGGACCAATCTTGATTAAAATTCATTAAATCTGTGTTAGTTTATAACCATTTTAGATTATTTATGTAAAGCTCCATTTAATTTGTGTCGAAAGGTATTTCTGACCTCTGACGTCCACGAGACGCCATAACACAGTGGGCAATTTGATGATTGAACGCCTGGCAGCAGCTTTTCATCCTGTGTTTATCTTGTAATATGGGAAGGTTCCTAGGGACACGTCGTTCCACGTGCGGCATATCTTTTGATTTTCACATACACACCGTGACATACGGGTCCACATATGCGACAAACAATGCCCTTTTCGTTTTCCGCATAAAAAAAAAAAAAAAAAAAAAAAAAAAAAAAAAAAAAAAAAAAAAATGCCCCCAAAAAATGCGAAAACTATAACTGTGCTTACCTTTTCAGGCAATTTCGCGTTTAAAGGTCCTTTTCCAATAGCTCTAGCCAGTAGATACGCTCTTTTGTGAGTTTATTTACAAAAATCAAAAGAAAATCAAATTTGTAAAAGCAACTATAACTCGAATGTCTTTCTATCGCATATTGCCTACAAATTCGCATGCCGTCATTCAAGATATTGAATTTTTCTTAATTAAGTCTTGAATATGTTTGTCCTTCATCGGTGGTAATTCATAGCGAACTACTATTATCTACAGGATCCACTAGGCTGATCTTGGTAAACCTTTGATATATTATTTTTGGGCAGTTTTCACAATATTTTAACACCAAATTGTTGTTCTTTTGCAGCTTTTTTTGGGTCCGAATCATAAATAATATGGTTTTAACTTCGGTAGCACCACAAAGCGAAGTTCACGGCTTGTGGCAGAACGATAAGCGTAAACAATAAACATGGCGGCTTCCTATTTCACAATATATTAACACCAAAATTGTTTCTTTTGCAACTTTGTTTTGGGTCGAATCATAAATATATTGGTTTTAACTTCGGTAAGCACACAAAGCGAAGTTCACGGCTTGTGGCAGAACGATAGCGTAAACAATAAACATGGCGGCTTCCTTAAAACTGCCACGGAAATTAAGCATGAAAACGGTGTTTTCTTCGCAAGAAATACTCAATGACCAAGAAAACCATCTGGAAAACTTATCTTGGGATATGTGCAAATAAATTCCTTTAAAAGTTTCAACTAGTACATTCAATTTCAAATCTAATTAATCGTGTGCACGTGTGTTCACTATTCAAATATGAGCAAATACAGTGAAAACGGTTTTCTTTCCTACATATATTAGTAAATTATGGCGGTCACATAAATAAATTCATTGTTAATATTTAATTTTAATAAGCTATCGTACCCGTAAAGATCATCGCAATAACGCTAACTTTAAGGTAAATGCAACTTACTATTTTTCGTTGCTGCTGCTGTTGCTGAATAAGCAAGGCAGAGTAAACAGATGAAAAGACCCAAATATTGTTGTTTCATTTTGCCGTCACTGTTAGTAAAAGAGAAAATAAATCATATTGATAATAAACTGGTAAATCTGATTATTTTCCTAATTTCGTCCTTTTCACAGTGATGTATTAAACAGATAACGAGACGCCTGTCAGCTAGCCCTTTCCCTTTTCATCATTATCAATTGTGTTTCTTTTGTTCAACTGTCCATTATAGTTACGAAAAGCGGTCAGAGACCGTTATTTAAACCTATGAATATTCATCACACCGTTATTTTTTCCGAAAGTGGTCTCTGGACACTTCCGGAGAAAAATAACGGTCTGATGAATATTCATAGTTAAACAAAAAAGGACAATTGAACAAAGGAAAATTTTAGAAACACCTCGGCCTCAGGTGGTACAAATGAAAGAAATAAACAATAGTGAAAGAACTCAATATAAAAGCTAATTGTGAACACAGATTGCCATATACTTGTTAGCTTATCTGTCGATTACGATTCAGCTAAAGTAGTGATTGTAAGTTCCTTCATTGTTGAAATATACAACGATGAAAGAACAGGTGACTCAATACAAAAGCTTATTGTGATTGTCGGATTACCATCTGCTGGTTAGATAATACAAGTATATCGATAATGAATCAGCCAATATACTGATTCAAAGTCATGGAAATCTTCAGGTGACTCAATACAAAAGCTTATTGTGATTGTCGGATTACCATTTCTGTTTAGCTAATACATGTATATCGTCAACGAATCAGCCAAGCTAGTGATTCAAAGTCATGGAAATCTTCAAAAAGACAATTTAAACATGTTGCTTTCACTTTAAAATGGTAACAATTGAACAATAGCTAGCCGTAACGCCTGATCACTGAATCCGGGATTTAAAAATAAAAAATAAGGGAGAAGCGTATGCAAAAGAGAAGGGAATTTCTGCCTTTGTTTTCTTTATATAACGCAATCGAGTGCTAGTGATAGCCGGAAGACATAGCCTATTTAAGAATTGCCTAAGATGGGATATCTTCTCAGCTAAAACTTCTTAAGCACTAACCTGCGGTCAACATTCGGTAGTCACCTACAATAACTCTGTATCAAGATCTTTAATTCGTGGTGTCAGATATACGTGTAAAAAGGTTATTTGAACTGTACCTACTTAAATATCCAAACCTGCCTACTAAATAACCATTACACACGGCTTAACCAGTCAATAGGATAATCTTCTCAACAGATGGGCCATTTCTAAATCAGATCAGGCTTTCCTCAACATAAGATTATCTCTCCAGACATGCCAGAAGAGTAAACATATTATCGACTATAGACGTTGGTGTTAGACTCCTGCACAAGTGAACATAACAGCACAATTGGTGTTTTTAATTAAGAAAATCCTAACGCTGCTTCGAGATATTAAAAAAACCCGAAATATACACTCTCAATTTTACTCAATAATTATATAAGATCTATATTCGTTCTTGTCACGACGTATATGTAATATAAAAAAAGAAAAATTAAAAAAAAAAAAACATTATGAAAAAAATTGAGTTTTGATAAGGTCTGGCTTGCCTGTTAGACTCCGACATAGCGGCTCGCCTAAAGGCTCGCCGCTAGTCGGAGTCTAACAGGCTCACCAGACCTTATGAAAACACCATTATTTTTAATAACGGTGTGCTTCTCATCCTTTATCTATTACGTAGAGGCCAGTGTATACAACACTAACTGTATATGGTCGATTTTCATGAAAACGGTGCATTTCCAGATATTTTGTGTCTTTGGTTAATAAATCGTTTACAAAAAACAACATATCTTTATTTGGAAACAAAACGGTAATATTTTGATAGGAGCCGTTGAGCTGCATTTGGGCATATATAGTTTGCCATGCTTTCCATTATCTTTTCTATGAGATATTTGCCTTCAAACATCGAAAAATAGGAGAAAATTGATGTCCAAAAACACAACATCAAAATTACAAAAATCTTGATATTACCGCCACTCCTCCTAATAGAATTATTGAGAAATGGGAAAATTTAATTCAAAAGTATAATCAAAATTGGTCAAATATCTTTATCGTGGCTTATAAATGCGCAATAGATTCACAAACTAGGAATTTTCATTTTAAATTTCTCCATAGGATTATTGCTACAAATGATTTTTTGTTTAAAATTGGTGCTATAGATTATAATGACTGTAACTTCTGTGGCGATGATATCGAGACTCTTGAGCACCTTTTTTTTCACTGTAGAATTGTCAAATCCTTTTGGATACAGGTGTTGTCTTGGATAAAAGAAAAAAACTCAATGTGACATTAGTTACAGTATGGAAAACATCTTTTTTGGTTTTCAATATGTAATCCTCCACTTGCAATCAATTATGTCATACTGCTAGCCAAGCAATTCATATATAAGTGTAAATTACAAAAATGCACTCCTAGATTTAACACTTTCTCCACAATATTGACATGTACATCAAATTGGAAGAAGTAATTGCTTCAAAGAAAAATAAATTTAACCAGTTCATTATCATAAATGGGAGTCTTTTCAATAGGGTCAGGTTAGTTTTTAAGCATTAGATGCAATAATTGGACTGCTCTGCGCATTGAGCTGAGCTATGTCGTACTATATGATAGGGATGATTTTCGGTCATTTCTGGGATTTTTTTTTTTGGATTAAATGGAAAAGTGATCTATGCATTTTTGTACGCAAAGTGCTGTGTAATATTTTATATGCCAGGTGTTCAGAATCGTGTACAAGTTGGTGTTGGGGCCTTCTAGGTGTGTCCCAAAGATATTGGGCTGAGAATTGGTCGTTTCTAGTGACCACTTGTACTATACAGCTGTATATTTCTTAACAATTTATGGGTGCATTTTATGGGGCAGACTATAATTATAGGGTGGATTTTATTATCCCCCACCCAAATCATCCAAGCATGAAAGGAACACAATACAATATGTCTGGTTTGGCTGGACATTTCAGTTTTTTGTAAGGTGTTTTTAATGTGTTCACTTCGTGCTTGGATTGTTTTGAGGATATATTTTGGTCAGGTTAATTTTTAGCCCTTGGGTGGTGGGTGTCCCATATATGTATCTGTAGGTTTTTTTTTAATGTAGATTTAAAGATATCTTTCACTGGATATCAGTTTTATGTGTCTGTATGTTTTTTTGATGTTTGATTTTTATGTGTGTGAATAAAGGCAGTAGCTAAAGAAAAAAAAAAAAAAATATTGAAAAAAATACTTAGCAGCTTGAATTCTTCCGAATATCAATGGTTTCTTGTTGCTAAACATGTGTAGAAATTATGTAATGATGTTTTTCCTTGTATTCTCAATTCATTTTTATATTTTCGAAATACAAACATAATGTGCGTGAAAATCTTGTTTATTACGTTATCATTCATAAAGCAGTTGCTAAGTTGGAAATAGTGTTTTCTTCAGCTCACAATGACTATTAAAAGGTCTAAGAAATGCTGAACTTTTTTTTTAAAAATGCGACCTTTTTAAGGAAGTGTATTACGTTATCCACAAGCTATTTAAATATTGATCAAGAGTGGCATAGACACTATTTTCCGACCACAAAAATTACAAAAACTTTCAATCAAATACATTTTAGTCAATGTGAGATGTGAAAAAGGGTAAAATATGTTTACTAGCTACGTTATTGTGTATTACGTTATCGTTTATTACGATGAATGCGTTTTTGTTTACATCATCAAGGATAATTTGGCCATGGAATGATTATGGTGTCAATTAAATGGATATTTAGAATAAATTAGTAAAAGGTATCTTAATATTTGTTTATTATGAAGTCTAATTTTCAGGCAGAATTCCATACTCAAGGATAACGTAATAAACTAAACAAATTGGAGCATATTTCTTGAGTTCAATTAGCTACTCAAACTTTAACTTCGTACAAATAAAAATTTTTCCCAGCAACCTCTCTCATAATGTAATCAGTTGGAATATTTTGTTGATTTAAAATTTTGATAACGTAATAAACCCTATTCTTTTGCTGTACAAAATGTTTGTGTGCATACTGTGCAGAAACGCAAGAAGTGTTGTTGACAATATTATTTTTCCCGTAATAAGTATTGAATGCTTAAATGTTAAAAACATGAAACATACAATTTTGAGACAATTTTTTTTTTTGGGGGGGGGGGGGGGCGTTTCTACACATCTTACCCTGTCCAAACTGCCCCGTTTTCTTGAAAATCGACCATAAATTAGATGGTTTACCCAACATAATAGCATTCCAGAGACACCTGTTTAACAGAAGTTCTACTCGGGTGCCTATTTTAGGGACATACCATCCCATGCGCGCAACTTTTGAATGCATGAGCTCACCTGATTGGCTTGATTCTGTACTCTGTTATGTCGTTACTAGTAACACATTTTGTGTAAATGAGTGCAATAGCTAACCCAAACAAGTATTTGTCTTTTCTCTGGACCGTAAGCAAGTAATTACTTATTATTACTACCTTTAGTGTATTTCACACTCATTAAAAACGCAGGATTGGAAACAAAAATGTCAATAAAATACAAAAAACTAACAAATTAAAAAAAAAAATTTTTTATGAAATATTTGTTCCATTCCAACATTAATTAGTTAATTACTTTGAATCATTTTCTTAAACATATCAACATATATACCACGGCGTATTTTCAATTCTGCATTTGATAATTAAGGTTAGATCTTGAAACAGGATAGTAAATTAGCATTTTCAGGGCATTTTTGTCAGATTTGTGTTCACACCAGCATTTGAAGATAGTACTATTTACCATTGTTATAGATCAAATGGTAAATCTTCGTAGGATTATATTTCCAGTGTTTGATTGAAATCCAAATATTATCTTTTCAAGTTAATATTTAATTTCAAATTGAAAAAGCTATCACAAATATAGTAATTTTATTCCAAAGGTTTTGAACATGCATGCATGAAATAAACAGGTGTCATAATCTCGATACATGCCATACAAAAATAAGTTCTGAATCAATATTATTCCATCGTTTTAACAATTTCCCTGAAGGCAAAATCTGATGCAAGAATTTAAAAATTAAATTCAGCAAGTTTCATATTATCGGTGAGGTTAGTTGTTTGAGATGATTGATAACATTCCTTTAAAAGTACATTTCCTGCTCTTCACTATGCTTTTTATCTCATTTCGACACCCCTGTCCAGAGATACAGGGTGCAATATCATGTCCAAAACTTGATTTAATAATGATGGCGCTATGCATGGGATGCCGCATATGAATCATCGTGCGATATAATAACCCGTTTTTTAGCTCTAAATTAATGTTTTGACGTCTACATTGCTCTGTGTGCCCAAGTGTAAGATGGGAAATGATCTGGTATCGTGGCGAGCGAGAATAGGAACATTTACCCAACCAAAATCAAGGAAAAGAGTTGGCATAATTGGCAATGGAAGGAAGCGTGCAGATAGGGTGTCGAATTCTTGCTATGGATTCTCATCAAATTCCCTCTTGGAAGCCGTCTTCTGGGGCCGTCAGGCTATGGACACTGCAACGAACTTATGTTTACAAGGTATGGAACATGTGTACGACCTGAACTAGGATTTAAAAATCGATAATCACTACGGAATGACCGCAAATGTTACCAAGTTATCTGGAATGCTTACGTTCGAACGAACCGCCAGTTACATGTATAAGGGCACTGATAGCGCCGCCATGTTGAATCTCCCGAGTTACTGTAAGAGGGGTCGGCCTTTCATCGGTATGATTGACACTGATAAGATTTCTGTATGGAAATTGAACATTGAAATATGAGCCCGTTCTTGAAAACACGGCGATAGTCAAGCCCATAGGAATAACTTCTATAGAAAAACATTTCACACGCGAGTACAGTTGAAAAACAGTTCACCAGTGGCTCCCTAGTGACTGCAAATTGGGTATGGAATGCTATACAAAATTTGAAATCTATGATTTTGTCGAGAAAGGATATGACTAACCCGTTCTGGAACTGTGTTTTGGTTAGCATGGGCTACTTAGCTTTGTCAAGTACGACCTTTGATATTTGTCACATCATTCGGTAGGCTCAACAAAAATTGTTATTGAGCAATGATATCGAGGAAAACCCTGGACCGAATCATGATTATGCAACCAAAGAAGACATCAAACAAGTTAATGATCGGCTGACAGAGTATTAGAAGGAATCGAAATGGTTAACAAACAATGGACAACATTAAGTGACAAAATGAATGGACTAGAAGACAGAATGGAGGACAATGAAAAGGCACAAGAAGAAACTGACAAAAAGATTAAGTTGCTTTCTGAAAAAAATCGGTTCTTTAGGGTTAAATTTGAAAATGCCAAGTCTGAGCTTGAAACCCTACAGGAAGAAAATAAAAGTTGACATAGGAAGGTGTAAACGATTGAGACCGAAATAGAAATAATTTAATTTTTTCTGGAGTCCCACAAGAAAGAAATGAAACTTGGCAACAGACTGAGGGTAAAATTAAAAGCATTATAAAAGACCAGATGAATCTAAACGCGGAGGACATTGAAATAGAAAGGGCACACCGTATACCAAATGGTCCATTGCAAAAAATTAAAACCAATTGTCGTCATGTTTGCAAAGTATAAAGATAAGGAAACAGTTCTAAGCAAAGCAAAAGTTTGAAGGGTAGTAATATCTTTGTGAATCATGATTTTTGTAAGAATACACGAAATGTTCACAGAATTTTACGTGAGAAGAGAAATGAAAATCAAAGATAATGTCAAGAAGGCTGTTATCCGATATAAAACAGGTCGTCACAGACAACGGTGGAAATGTATTTGAATATGATGAAAATGACAAAGAGTGGTTATGAAATAGGGTTCTGCCCATGGTCTTTTGAAACCAGGGATGAAAATCAGGGTTTCAAAAAATCTTTTGAACTTCATTGCATGGAATATTGAAGGACTTCACTCCAAACGTGATAGTGTTGATTTCATTCAAGAATGTTTAAACTATGATATTGTGTGTTTTGTAGAAACATGGACAACTGATTTAAATGAATATGAAAATTTTTTACCGGGTTATACATTGTATTCCACTGCCCAGGCAAGAAAACCTCGGTAGGCCGTACATCAGGTGGTGTCATGGTCTTGCCAGGAATGAAATCACTCGTGGTATTATTAAAATTGATGTTAGCCAAGAAGAATTGTATTTTCCTTCACTTGAATAGCAACTTTTTTTGGTCTGCACAAGGATTTAATTTTGGCCAATATTTATATTCCTCCTGTGACCTCAACTCGCCATACTGTTATATCTAAGGTTAATCCTGATACTTTGGAGGAACATTAGGTGATATTATAACTTTGTACCCATATGTGAATATTATTTTGTGTGGCGACTTTAATGCTCGCACAGGTGAAGAACCATATTATATTGAAACTGACAGTGTTTGATTTATATTATTTTATCAATATGTGTGTATGAGGAAGACTTTTTTTGTGAAAAAGCGTGTCTCCAAAGACTCCGTCGTAAATACTTTGGGTCGTAAATACTTAGCCTTTGTAAAATTTTTAATATTCATGTATTAAATGGTAGAAGTGAAAAAGATGCTAAAGTGTGTTGATATGTATACTGTGTCATCAAACCTGTCAACAGCAGTATTAGTTTTTGAAGTGGCTGCAAGAGTTGAATCAAACCATCTCCCGTTACGTTGGTCACTAAATTCATGTATTAATACAAACAAAGTAAAACACTGTGTGCAGAGTGTAATTAACACTATACAATATACAAGGTACAAATGGAAAGCAATTACAGTGCCGATTTTAACACTCGTATGAACTCAGACAGGTGTCAACAATTACTAGCAGCTGATAAAGAAAACATCAAAACAAATCATGATACTGCAATTGAAATGATTGTACAGGCACTTCAATCCTAGGTCACCGTAGCTGGTTAAACCTCACCATGGTTATGACCGTGTCAATAATGTACCTTGTAATAATTGGTTTGATCGCGAATGTCAGCAGTTGAAAATTAAAAGGCTCTCATTGTTACGAAAATTCCGTCAAACAAATTACATGATTGATTATGAAAAGATATAAAAATATCAAAACACAATATAAATCACTTTTGCAAACAGAAAAAGGCACACTTACCAACAAAACACTCGTTCTCAATTGGAAGTACATAATTATAAAGGACTCACACAAATTTTGGGAGACGGTGAAACACATATTACGACCATCAAGCAAAACAGGTGAGCAAACACCTTTGAGTTTGGACTGGTTAAATATTTTGACTCACTCTTTGATCCTGAAATAATAGAAGATAATCATAGTAATGATGGAAGTGTAACTGGAGAAAGTGATAATTCTGACCCGGTCACTTCAAACTCAGATACCGAGGTTTTGAATAACGACATCGATGACGTCTTGAATAATCCTATTGGCATGAAATGAAATTATTATTCGCAATAAAGTCGTTGAAACCAAACAAATCGCCGGGCTTGGATGGAATGCTATTGAAGGTATGTAAAAATGACACCAAATGGCATTATTGAAGTTATTCATGAGCTGTTCAATTATTTGTTTGATCATGGACTTTTTTCCTACGGCATGGACAAAGGTATCATAGTTCCTATACACAAAAAAGGTCCCACAAATATCCCAGGGAATTATAGACCTATTACACTGCTGATGCTTTTTGGAAAATTTTTACAATCAATTCTTAATTCAAGATTGACTGCCTGGTGTGAGGTAAACGAGAAAATCCCAGAAAATCAAGCAAGGGTTATTCAACCGTACATAATTTGTTCAATTTATATGCAGTGATTCAAAGAAGACTCACACGTCCAAGAGGTAAATGCTACTGTCACCGCTTCATGTATTTTTGTTGATTTTAAACAAGCCTTTGACAGTGTTTCTAGAAATTTGCTTATTAAAAAGCTTGTCTCCATCGGGATACCGGGTAAAATGAAAAACATGTAAAGTTAAATGAAAATGTCAAAGCTTGTGTACGTCAAGGTAACCTCGTCTCTGATTTTGTGACTCAAACAGGTGTGTTTAGTCAGCCCAATTCAATTTACTGTGTTTATTTCAGAACTTTCGAATTACTTGGATGCAAATTGAATGCAATTACTTCCAGACATCATCATCATCCTTCGGCTGCGGAGCATGCGTTTACAAGATTTCTCCATGCACATCTATCTTTGGCAAGGCGGGCTATCTGCTCAGCTTGTATCATGCCTTTATCATACCCTAGCAAACGTGGTATAGGATAAATAAGGAGGTGCGGGGACGTCCAGGTCTCCTTTTGCCATGAGGTGGTGTGTAGAGAGCGTATCTTCTAGCAGGCTCTTCTCTGGCAGACGAAGGATGTGTCCAAGGAAACTCAGCTGGCGATGTCTTACAAGGTTGATAAGAGGCTCAGTGTTAGTCATTGAATATAAGATGGTGTTTGAGACACGGTCTTTCCGTTTTATGTTCAGCATAATCCTATAGCAAGAGGTAGCAAATGCGTTGATTTTTCTTTCCATGTCTTGTGATAGCACCCAGGATTCACAGCCATAGAGTAGGATGGTCACACAGGTAGTGTTGAATAACTTGACTTTTGCAGAGATGGATAATTGGGGGCTTTTCCACAGACGTTCTAGCTTCCAGAAGGCACTCCATGCTAATGCTTTGCGTCTTTTAGGCGCTTGCAGCAGATGCCATTTTGGAGCCAAGATATTTGAAATCTGTCACATGGTTGATGGATTCACCATAGACTTGAAGTGTTGGATGAGGATGACAATTTGCAGTCATGTACTCTGTCTTGGATACGCTTATTATGAGGCCAAGATTTCTGCTGCTGCTGCAGTATTGGTCAGCTGGGTCTGTGCCCTCAGAAGAGTGGATTTCAGCAGGGCAATATCATCAGCAAAATCCAAGTCATTCAATACTATTGGCTGGGTATCGTCTGGAGCGGCGAGGGTGTGTTACAATTCCGAGTCACAATCCGATGTGGCCTTCTTCAGTAGAAAGTCTACTACTATGATGAAAAGGAATGGAGCTAAAACATCACCCTGAAGAACTCCGGTGGTGACTTCGAAAGGATCCGAAATGTTTCCGTTGACCATTACTGCAACTTTTAGAGTTGTTATATAGCACACTTATGGCATTCACTACTGCTTCCGGTATTCCATAATCCGCTCATAGCAACATAACCTTCTATTGATGGAATCAAAGGCCTTCTTAAAGTCTATAAAGGTGACTGTAAGAGGAAGCTGGTAGTCTTGGAAACCTTCCATGATTCTTCTGAGGATATGGATTTGCTGGCACAACTTCTTCCAGAACGAAATCCAGCCTGGTTGCTTCTTAAGATGGGGTCCACATGATCTCTGATTCTGTTTAGAAGGATCTTGTTGTAAACCTTGGCTGTAATTGACAGAAGAGATATTCCTCGATAGTTGGTCATCAGGCTAAGGTCTCCCTTCTTGGGAAGAGGAACAATGATGCTAGTGGTCCATTGGCTGGGTGGAGTGAGAGTGGTGAATACTTCAGTACAAAGCCATGGACTAACTTAGCCATTGCATCACCACCATTCTGGAGTCCTTCAGATGTAATTGCACTGTCAAGTCCGGCGGTTTCGTATTGTTCTTATTTTGGCCATGGCTAGTAGCGTCTCCTCTAGTGTTGGTGGATTGGTTTCGATGGGCAGATCTTTAGAAGCCGGTGGAGGCAGTTCAAATAATAGTGAACCGTGGCTGTTGTTGAGCAAGGAACTGAAATATTCCTTCCATTCTGCCAAGTAGGTATTCCACTGGTTGTTGGGTGCCATCTATTTTATTGACCTTGACACTGGTTTCTGGTCTTTGCCGGATAGATTATGGATGATTTTTCCATGTGGTGGTATAATCTCCTTTGAGTCAGCCAGTTTGAGATCTTACATTTGTTTGTAGAGCATGGCTGCCTCATCTGACTTGTAACTCTCATTCAAGCTGAGTTAAGCCCCCACCCCCTTTCCAACAGTTCTCTGGACTGCTTAGACTTGGGAAACCCATGGTATCTTCTTTTGGCTTCATCCCTCTCTGACGTTTCAGATGGATAGTAATTGGTCAGGTACCCACACCCAGCTCGGCATGCCACAGGGTCTGCGTTGGTGCAACAACCTTCTCAGCTGCCTCTGCGAACAGATTTCAAATTGTTGGTACACCTCTGGTGATTGGTGCTGATGTATCGTAGCACTGGAGGGCTTCAAATCTGTGGACAATTCCAACTGGAATTTCCGATACTTCCAGACACTAACGGAAATAAACTCTTTTTTTTTTATTGCTGATGACGTAGTTATAATGGCTGATACAGTCGGGGGGATTAAGAAAGCATATCAAATCTCTACAAGATTTTTGTGACAAGTGGGAAATGAATGTAAACACATCAGTAAAACACAGATCATTGTTTTTCGAAATTTGAGGTCGCTAATCGAGTGCTGAGACATGGCGTTATTATTATAACCCTATTGAAATCGTTTCATCATATAAATACCTGGGCCTTCAACTATCCACAGGAAATGCCTGGGGAAAGCCACAAAAGCACTGGCTGATCAAGCAACAAAAGCTTTGAATATACTCAGGCTATCTATGAAAAAAATTGGTCATTTGCCTTTTGACTATACTTAAAATATTTGATACAATGATATTACAAAATTGCTATATTGGTCAGATATATGGGGTTACAAGCATTATGATTGCCTTACAAAGGTCCATTATAAAGCCTGTAATATTTTTTGCAGGTCTCTCAAAATACTACAAATAAGGCAGCTCTTGGTGAATGTGGTAGATATCCCATCTTTGTGCATCAAATTATACGATGTGTGAAATTTTGGTTTCAACTTATAAGTATGGATGGATTATCGTTACCCTAAGAAAAGATATTCCATGTTATTTCACTTGGATGAAAGAGGCTCAATCACTTGGGCTACATACCTTAAAAATATCTTTTTAATACGGCTTTGGCCATGTCTGGTTTAATCAGGGTGTCGGTAATGAAGCTAGTTTATTGTTTTTATATTCAAAGAGTTACGGATACTGAACAACAAAAAAACTGGTTGCAGACGTAAATACAACTGACAAATTAAGATCTTATTCTAACTATAAGAGTCAGTTGACACCTGAGAACTATATTCTGTTGGTAAACTAATTGTAATAGCGTTATTTATCTAAATTGAGATGTTCTTGTCATGTTTTAAAAATAGAAACAGGGAGACGACATAAAATAGATGTTCATGATCGGGTATGTGACCTGTGTAAGGATGGAAATGTGGAAATTCGTGCTAAATATATTCCTACTTACTACAGGTCGCATCCCAGTATTCATAAGTTCATCTCTCTTATGTCGTCCTCTAAGGTATCTATTATTACCAGGCTATCTCAATATATCTATTATGCAATGAAAGTCCGTGAAGGTCTTGAATTTTCTTGATATTATGTCTTATAGTCCATCACAGCAAAATTGTTTATATTATACTCTCATGCATCGCCAAGTTAATGTATCATGTTTTGCTAAGGGCCAAGGGCCTATATGTATAAATAAATGCACTCGGGCACCGAAGCGTTGTGCCCGGTGGAAATTGGTAAAAATTGGTAGTACTCTCAAATTGTGGTATCACTTTTTCAATAGGCCTAATTTAAGGTTACACAGGGGTCAAACTTTTAAAATGCTCCAATCATGTTGAAATGTATGCCATATTGTCAGTCTAGTCATAAGGATTCACAACATTTATACTTTTTACCATCTATGACCATTGGGTTGGTAGTTATAGGGTACAAAATGGTTAAAATGGTAAAAAAGGTCAATTTCTATTTGTACAGGGGTCAAAATCAAGTTGCTCCAATTTTGGTAAAACATGAAAGAAGTTGTTCATCAAGCTTGATGTGTCCAAATAAGGAATAGTTTGTCATCTGCAATGTATAGTTATCATGTTATGCGACAAAATAGGTCATAGGGCAACATAATCCAATTGGCGTTGACCTTCTTTGACACCTATCTCCGTATATAAGTAAAAATTTAACATAATCAAAACTCTATTTTTGGGGAGTCCTCTTACCTCAGGCAATAATTTGCAAGTATTTAAAATATAATCAGATTTAGGCCATGAGGCCAAAGCGAAAAAGATGCTTGGATAAGGACCAAGGTGGCGCACCCCTGGGAAGTACATAATTCTTCCGAAATAATTTTCCTAAAATTATAGAAATCAGTTCTACGTGTGTTCTCACTTCTAGTATGTGCACATTCTCGAGAAAATGAATTAAATGTCATCTCAATTTATGCCCTGAATATCAGTGACTACGGGATGTACACCATGATTCATTGACTCCAGCAAATAATGGGGCTATTGATAAGTAAATCCGCTCGGTATGTAGAAGACCAAACACTTCACAGATTCCTTTTTCATCTGGAACTGCAGAGCCATTGTTATTATTCATGCAACTCAAGTTCAAGTTCAAGTTTATTTACATATATCATCAAAATACATAAAACATCAGAATAACAGTATACAAAGTCATGTAATGCAAAGTTAAGTCATGATACAAAGTCTGGAAGCAAAATATATCAAATTAAAAAATTTGAGGAACCAAAAAATATAATAGATTCAGAATCAAAAAAAGATAAATATTATACATATGCTATGAAATAATTATATATGAAAATAAAATACATTACAGTTTGACAAGGTAAACAAATGATAAAATGACTATTTTGACATGATATATGAAGGAGAGGCCATTTTTAAACTTTAAAAGCTTTAAGATTGGCCCCACCTTGAAAATAGCTAATAAGAAGTATTATAGACGGCAAGGACAGGACAAAAGACAGGACAAGACAGACGAGGGGACAAGGACAGGACGAGGGGAAAAGACAATAAAATACAAGGAGAGTGGTCGATTATGTTTAAAAGAGGGAACCACATGTAGGAGGTACCTAGAAGTTGCAACCGTCAAAACAGCAAAACAGCGGCAGATGGTTAAACGACAGAAGAAAAGTATGATTTAATATATTATTATTATTTGCTAACCTTTTATAAACAACCAACCCCAAAAAAGAAAAAAATGCAGTTACAATACAAGCTTATGCACAAAAAAACAAACAAACACATTTTCATCAACTGAAAAGATTGCAGGGGCTTATACACCATCACCCGATTTAGATTAAGCTATTTTTCATGACGTGAACACAAATTACTTGTCCTCTTTCACGAATAAATAAGTTAGAGGTTCACTGTGTGTTCAATTTTCCTTGACCCTATATTTCATCCTTTATTCGAAAGGGAAACGAAGGTGAACAAAGCTCATGAGAAAAAAAAATGTTTGGCAAACTGTGACCTAACATCTTTGTGCAAAACCAAACCCGTAACTTGCCCCGTAACCCCATTTCTATTCAATTTATTGCTTTCATAGCAGAAATGGAAAAACCCATTCATCTATATGCAATGCAGGGTGAAAACCGGTGGCGCAACAAAATTTGTGTTAATTGAATAAAAAAGAAGGTCCAATATTAATATGATTAAGTTAGTGGGTGTTGGTTCTGCACCAAGATGTTAGGTCATAGCTTGCCAATCAAACTTCTTTCATGATATTTGCTCATCTTCGTTTTCTTTTTGAATAAATGATGAAAATACGATCAAAGTTATTAAACTCCCAGCAGAAGTTTGAGTTTTATTTTTTCGTGAAGGTCGACTGTAGCCGCAATCTAAACCGGGCGGTGAAATCAATTCAAAACCTTTTAACGTCATGAACAATAACATTGGTTTTTCAGTTCCCAGAGAATCTAAGTCCGTGTTCTTATCCTATTCATAACGGGCGGATTTACTAATCAATAGCACCATTATTGCTGGAGTCATGGAACGTGGTGTACATCGCTTGGTCACTGATATTCAGGGGAAAAAAGGAGATGACATTTAATTCATTTTCACGAAAATGTGCACATACTACACGTGAGAACACGCGTAGAACTGATTTTGATAATTTTAGACAATTTATTTTAGCAAAAATTATGTACTGTAAGGGGTGCGTCACCTATGTAAAACGCTAGGAGATGTGCCGCTAGCCTAATAACTTTAATGTTGACCTCTGTACAAATTGAGATTGACCTTTTACCAATTTAATCATTTGTATCCTATAACTCCAAAATGAATGGTAGTAGGTGGCCAAAAAACTATCCATTTTTGGAATCCTTATGATTAGATTGACAATATGGCATACATTTCAACACGATGGGGCATTTCAACGTTTGACCCCTGCGTAACCTTAAATCAGCCCCTATTGATTTAAAAGTGACAACACTATTGAGAGTACTATCTACCTAGCATTGATGAAGAGGGTCCATTACTAACTACCAAAGGTGTCAAACCTTTCTGTAGTGAAGGGTAAACGAATCTTAAATAAGGCCCTATGATATTCTGCTCCTGCTCTATAATGCTTTCATGTATTTTATGAATATGCACAAAGCTGACAGGAAGCTTCAAACAACCAATTCAAGTCACTGAGTGGCATATGAAGCTATGGATATACAATAATGCTATTGTAACCAAACTGACGTGGGAGTTCACCATTATAACTTCAAATTTCATACGTCGAAAGTCCGGAAGCTACTTGCACCAAATACCTGAAGCAATGGGCAGGTATAAGCAGAGGACCACACCAAGGCTCGCTAATGAGCAGGAAACACTATGGCCTGCAAATGTAAAGGCTAACCACATCAGTCAAATGTATGCAAGTAACTAAGTACCATCTAAACAAGTACTCTAAAGATGGACGTACACAGACACTCTAGAAATGCATGGAAAGTAAAAAGACGAAAGTCAGATGGAATGGTATAAAAGAATTAGAACAGAAAGAACAACATCTAATTCTAAATGAAATGGCTAGAGGTCAGACGGATAGAGCCGGACCGGTCTTGGGTACAAAAACAACCAAAAGCTGATCAAAGACATGAGTCACCAAGAACAAAGGAAATGCCTCACCGGACTAATAAAAGATGTATATAGATGAGGAAGACATGTTGGTCTACCTTTACGGATGTGCGAAACAAGGGCAGTGGTTGAACTGGGAGTCTGTCATGCAGGTCGACACCTCTTGGAGGAAACTTTTGTATGTCTGGATGCCAGAGCTGCTGTCTTTCCACGTCAACGCAATTCATGATCAACTTCCATCATCTGCCAATCTAAAGCTGTGGGGCAAGACCAATCTTGGACTCTGCCAATTATGTCATTATCGTCATTGTACACTGTCCCACATCCTCAATGGTTGTTACAAAGCGGAAGATACAACTGGCGCCATGACCAAACACTGAAAGCAATCTCTACGGGTCTGGCACCGTACGTCGTAGAGGCAAATCAGGAAAAATCCATCGCACCTGAGCATCTGAATTCCATCTCTACAATAGCCTTTCGCACAGCTGATGGTACAAGCTATCGAAATCCAGTCTTACCAATGCCTAAGACAGAGCCAACCAACATTCTGAAGAAAGCCAATGACTGGATATTCCTGATGGATGAGGAACACAAACAAATAGTGTTCCCTCCAGAAATCACTGAAACAGCTAAGAGACCAGATATCAACATCTTTTCTACCAAAACAAAGACAGTATTCATCATTGAGCTGACGGTCCCTATGGAGGAGAACCTATCCAATGTACCCAGGGGGCAGACAAGGTCAACCTGCTTTGCGATGCTATAAAAACTTTATGCATGTCAAATAGTTCAGGTGGATCAAATAAACACCCCCAGGGTGGACACGTAAATAAATATGCTGCACGGGACCTACAAGAGGGGGGTCACTGGTGAGGGGGGTTAATTTGAGTAAATTTTACTCAAAGTATATCGTGTTTGGGTTCAAATGAAAGGAAATTTAATTTTAAACATTGAATGTGATATTCATTTTTTCCATTTTATCATCCTGTGAAAAGTTATACTTAATTAAATGTATTGTGTTTAATCTTCAAGCTATATCACGCCCACTGAGACTGTGGAGTAGTGGGAGGGCTCTGCAGATATGTTCATCTAGCCTGGCAGCTATTTTATGTATAGGCAGATAGCAGTCCCGTTGAGCCTTCATCCAAAGCTCCTCCAACCCCATGTGAGATTATATTCATCTCAGAAACCTCATTTCCTCAAGTTTAGTCTTGTAGTACCAGATACACAATACTATTACATCAGTGTCATTGGCATAAATAACTACTCGCTTGTGTAGCATAAATTGTATGAAGCAAAAGCTTAAGTAATAGAAAACAATACGTTTGTTATAATTCGTATGACTCAGAACTTAAGGATATTGTTTGTGGTGTTCCGCAAGGGTCGATATTGGGTCCACTTCTTTTTATACTATATGTTAATGATATAACCAATACTTCTCAAGTTCTTGATTTTGTATTATTTGCTGATGATACCACTATTCTATACTCGCACGAAAATATCGATAGCAAAATAAGTGTCGTGAATGCTGAATTGAATGAAGTAAGCAATTGGTTCAAAGCTAACAAATTATCAGTTAACGCTAGCAAAACAAATTACATGATATTTGGTACGCCTCACATGACATCAGTTAAAGTAAAACCAGACATGAATGTCAACTTAGATAATACAATATTGGAAAGAGTGAAATATACCAAATTTTTAGGTGTCTTAATAGATGAAAACCTTACCTGGAAACATCATATCGATTGCGTTTCTAAAACATTGTCGAGAAATATTGGAATCATGAACAAACTAAAACATGTTATCCCGGATCGTGTATTACATACTCTCTATTGTTCTTTTATTTTGCCTTATCTCAATTATGGAATACTCATATGGGGGAATACATATGGTGTTTACTTAAATAAACTTTGCAAGCTTCAAAAATTGGGCAATAAAGGACAATTTCTAAATAGCCATTACAGAAGTCATTCCCAACCTTGATTCGGCAAAATACAAATACTTACTTTTGAAGACACTGTACTCTCTCGAAACTAGGGTGTGTTAAGTTAAATATCAGAAGTGATTTGACTAACATTTAATAACTATTTATAAAACGCTCTGACATCCCATGACTATCAGACAAGATATGAACATGATTCAAAATTAACCAAAGAACCAAAGAACTTGTCTGACCAAGGTATTTGGAAAAACGGCCCCATTATTTGGAATCATTAGAAAAATAACAATAAAACAATACAAGTCAGTTAAAACACTTCCGTTAAGCTTTAAGCAAAAATTTCTTTTCAACTTATGACTAAATATATTATGATTTTTTGTGTCCCGAGCACCGTCATTTGTCTTGACTGATAGTCGTGTATGATTTTTTTTCCTTCAAAAGTATTTATATTATATTTGAAATATTTCGTTAGAAGTTTCAGGGAGTCTATTTTTGGGCCTTATTGGCCTTTGGATTTTCTCCATGTTTCTGTATTTATGTATAAAATTGTTTTTAATGTTATTGATGTATTGTTATATGTATATGGAATAAATGATTGATTGAAAAAAAAGCCTCAGAATCCCGCTTCCTCAAATGTGGAATGGGGCTCTTCAACTGGTATTTCACATCCACAGGTCAACTCCGGAAGTCATCAGGATATTTTGGACAAATCATGGAAGTTTCTCTGAATTTATTGTATCTTGAAATTGAAAATAAATGACAATAATCTGTGAATATTGTTTTTTGTCATCAATATTCGCCTATACTGAGCGTGATCGGGGTTATGGATTTCGCTCAAATTGAAAAAAAATTTTCAGTTTTTGTGTTGAAACCGCTTTAAGGCATTTCAACAAATATCTCAAGTTACTTGGAAGGACCATGGATCAGGCCATTTGTACTTGGGTGTTAAAACCACATCACGGACGGACATTTTACACTCTAATCAATTGGTTCCTGTTTATTAATCTTTTGTCTGATGATACTAGCTTGCAGTACTACTTAAGAAAAAAACAATATCTGAAATATTGCTACAGAAATCGTTTTGGTCACATGGCTGTCAGCCTTTTTGGATGCAAAGTGTTCGTAACGTGATGGAACAAAAAATGTACATTTTTTTTCCTTCCTTAGATGGCGAAATAACAAAAAACAAACTGAGCTATCACACTGTATATTGCCTTCACTGTGTGTGAATGAAACTCAGATCCTTAAATAATACCTTCACCAAAATTGAAACTTTTTATCACGGACAGACATTTATTACTTATTTTGTCATTAATTACCATTTAAATTTAAATGGTCATTGGGAGAGTTTTTTCAATGGTGGTTTGGGGGGGTGGTTTGAATAACAGATTGTGGATAATATACTGAGGTGTTCACACCTTTTTTTGTTTCAAGTTCATCATTTGACTTTCTTAAATGACCCAAAGTCCCAAAAGGACATCCCGGATAATGAATGAGGAAGCCCTCTATAGTTTTCATGATCGAGATTTGAAACGTTCCACATTTATAAAGCAACATACTCCAAGTTTACTCCTTTGTGTTTTTCAAAAAAATTCCACTTTACAATAATTCCCCCCAAAAGTCCCTTTTATGTAACATTATGACACAGGCTTCTAATCTTCAATGGGTAATTGAAATTTTCCAAATATGACCCCCCCCCCCCCAAGAACCACATGCCGTTTGCAAGGATGTGGCGTCTATAATTCATTATTACATTATAATGGCATTCTGGTTTCTTGGGGGGGGGGAGACCTCACTCATTTTTGCATTTTCTTGGGGGGGGGGCCTGAACACTAAATGGCATGCCCACAAAACAACAACCTATTACATCCATATCACACATATCCTATGAGGTAAGGCATGCTAAATCTATCAAGCTAATCTGGCAGGGCTCCTCTGTCCAGTAGCCTCAACCCTGGATGGGCACTTTAACACAGCTGACGCATGCATGTTTCTGGGTATCAGAAATACCGGGGATGGGTATTGGCTCAATATACTGGTGATTAAAACTATTGACTTGCCATGGGAATTGAGATTTTAATTTAGCTCATAGCTTAAAGGTGGTGTTCCGATTTATTTGTATGGTGTTCTCTACTTGAGATTAGAGCTGGTACTTGCACATACACCCCATCAGTACCGTGGAAACAACTTGTTGCGGTTTGAATCGAACGCAAATGCATGTTGCAAGCCCCTATCAATTAGTGCTAAAAAGTGGTTAACCACCCAAACGGCGGTTTTTTGTTTATAATCTTGGGAATGAATGGATTCGAAACTCAAATTTCAGGACGACAATGAGAAAATACGGCCTTCATCTGATATAAAATCGATACTACTTCCGGGTAAATCAGGGGGGGGTCCCAAAGACGATCGGAACACGCCCCTTTAACGTTGCGCTGATATACAAGCGCACGTCATGGGCCATATACTTTGTCATTAATATGTGGGCCATGCGTTGTATAAAGACAGTTATCTTCATTGCTCTATATCGCATACGCTAATGGGTATCTGGGTATTTTTTTTTTTTTATAAAGGGCTTGCCTCATGTAGCCGCTTTGTCAGCTTATGAAGGACAAAAGTCTCGCTAAGGCAGCACTTAACAAACTCCCATAACAAGGCACTATGCAAACATTTTCCCCGTTTCTTCTTCTTTAAGGTCATAATGGTCATGAAAGGAGGCGTGCTTCTAAAGCTTTGTTTTTTCCCAAAAAGCATGGCCCTGAAGTTTTTCATGGCTCAATTGTTTTTCTTGATACAAGGGCATTTTGGGGATAAAAAGCACCTTACGTACATGAATACAGTATTTGTAAAAACCTCAATTCAAAATTGACTGTGAAATTTAACTATGATGATTATATAGGGGGCCCCCTCCTCTCCTTAATCCGGCGATGTCCGTTAGGTTTTTTTGGGCTAAACATGCAAAAAAAATGTGTCCAAAGTCAAAACAAGGCGACCTCTCGTATTTACGCGATGCGTAAAATATGTCCACGCGCATATCGCGATCACTAACATGATATAACTGCAACGAATCACACCACACTCCTCCCCAATACCACGCAACACCAAACCCCACCCTCCCCACACCCACCCGCGCGAAATACGCTCCAAATCTAATCAGGTTGAGAACTCTCAGCCCGCTTCCTTCCACCCAGTTACATGTCATATACGCCTTCCAGAACTCCAGAAAACTTGTACAAAGGCCTGGCAGGAAAATTTTTCATAAATTATGCAAATTAGATACTTAATTAGCATATTTTACGCCCAAAATCTAATCGGGTCAAGAACTCATCAAGCCGCTTCTTTCCACCAAGTTGCATCATCTGGATTTATCTGGAACTCCAGATAAATCGTGTACAACATGCAAGGGTTAACATTTTTATCACGGACTAACTCGTTCGGCGGGGACAATAACTTTGTCAGATAGTATGCATGCATACAAACTAACATGATATTGATGACATTACTTTTCTAAAGTTTTTCAGATGCTTATTACATCAATTTATCCAATTTCCAATGCAAAAGTATAGCAATGTCCGGCCGTCCGTGATGTTGAAAATGCCGTCCGTGATCAATTGTTTTACATCTTTCTCAAACATTAAAACTTGGCTTGAAATTCTATATCCCTATACATCCCTTAACTGCATTTAAATGCACTTTTGAAAAGAAATCACGGGGCGGACCCTACCTTGGATTGGGGAAATTGCCCCTAGATCTAACATGAAAAATAACACTACCTCCATTTTTGCGGTGATCGTCAGATTTTCCTCTATAATAGGGATGTAGTTACTTCGGACATAGAAGCTAACTAAGTTGACTAAATTTTGTGGTTGAAAGTATTAGCTAATGTCAAGTGGTTTAGACAGAATGATGAAAGAATACCAAAAAGTTAAAAACGCAGTTTTATCTCATCCGTCCGTGATATTGAACATTTTATGGATATTTTAGTAGGAAACCATGGTAACCCAATTTTAGTAAGTTTCAACATACTTGGCAGTACCCTTCACAATGAAACAAAAACCAATTCACTGCACATCCCTCATTTTTATCTTTTACAGGCTTTCAAACTCTCAAAATTTGTCAAATGTCCATCCGTGATAAACCGATCAGGCTTGTCTCACCTTACTGTGGGTTTATATTACACTGTGGGCTTTACTGTACTATACGTTCTCACAAAACCTAATAGCTGTTCCATACCTATAGGAACATAAAATGAATATTTAGGATTAATGTATATGTCATAAGAAAGCTGGTAACATTTGGTGAAATATGATACCAAACATGCCATAAATACTTCATGTGTACCAAATTCAATGTGTACCAAACTCCCCACCCCATCCCACCCACCCCCACACACCTGACCCCTACATACTTTGGTATGATGATGCCTACTAATTTGCTAATGTTATATTTTTAACAAATTATCATAATTTTCTATCCTTTGCTATATGCAACATTACCTAGTGGAAATAGGATCTGGAGGGGGGGGGTAAAAAAAAAAAAAAAAAAAAAAGGGGGGGGGTAAGCCTTGACCCCCCCGTAACCCCCCCCCCCCCCCGTGCAGCCGATTGAAAAACGTGTCCACCCTAGGAATGTTACCTATGGTCCATAGAAGCTATACCCAGATAGGACACGTTTTTATAGCATGAGATGTCAGTTTGCAATGGAATATTGGGGTTTGCCCCCTGCCTAATGCATATGCAAGAAAGAAGTGCAAATACCAAGATCTAGTGGCTGACTGTGAAAGCAGAGGATGGTCTACATACTACTTTCCAATAGAAGTAGGAACCAGAGGTTTCTGCAATACATCAGTCAACAAATGGCATCCTTGGGCATTCCTAAAGGAAGTTGAAAAGTTATAAAAGATACAGCAGCCAGAATTGCACTCAGAGCGAGCTATGTCATCTGGCTCAGCAGAAGCTCAAAAGGCATTCAGACAGATGGAGCTACAAGCAAATCCAGCAATATGCTCCGAGGGAAGTGGAATGGTGAAAGGTGAATTCAGTCAATCAGGAGGTCACGCCAATATGCGTTATTTTTTTGTACACGAGAAGACAATACAATCGCTGTGACCTCAATAGCTGGTCGAAAACGCTCTTAAAATGTTCTGATTTAAGGTTGAAAATACCTGAATTCATTATAAAATCATGTATTATTGTTGCGGAATGCCAACTACATAGTTGGTCTAATATGACGTGAATTGGTGTTTGGCGGTTAAAAACAACGAATTAAAAGCGACGAATGTTAAGTTTTGAAAAAGCGTGGTCTCTGATGTTATAGAAATCCCACCAAATTTTAAAGCATCCCAAACATTAATTGAATTGTGTGCTACAAAAAAGTCTGTGTACGTGTTACTCTATCTCTTTTAAGAAAACGAAGACCACGGAAAATGTATAACCTTATTAAATTCCAATATGCTTATAACATGGGCCTGATTGCCATCGATTTGAACTTAAGAAGTGCAGGGAATGTAGACAATAGCAAGGTCGTTTGCCTATTGTATTTGTGAAAGCCCGTGTAAAACGACCCTGTCCAACAATTTTTAGTGCGAACAATAATACTTCGGTGACCTGCCGACGGGTTGGTACATTTTGTGACCCCACTTTGTCTGCTCCCAGTTGAATTCAGCAGCCTTGACGGAATAAAGTACAGTATCACGTGCACTTTATTCCGTCAAGGCTGCTGAATTCGACTGGGAGCAGACAAAGTGGGTGCAGTAAATGTACCAACCCCCTGCCGACTAACCGAATTTTCCCTACTAAATCACCTTCACAGAGGGAGATTATATCAGGAGTGCTTATCTTAAAACAGATAAAACTAGGCTCCGAAGGTGACAGCGCTGGTGTTCTACCAATTATGAACTATTCCTCCTGAAGGCAAGCACAGACTTCCGTGGCAGACGTATTGTTTTCATGATAAATATGGACCCTAAATGCTTAAGCTTTTAAGCCCTTTTCACGTTACGTACGTAACGTGCCTGATGCTGAAAAATCGCCCTTTTTACGTGAATGTATGGACACCTGTAGAGCCCTGGAGACCCTATACAAATAGAAATTGACCTTTTTTTTTACTATTTTAGCCATTTTTACCCTATAACTCCCAAACCATCTGGTCATAGATGGTACAAACTATACATTTTTGGAATCCTTATGACTAGACGGACAAAATGGCATACATTTCAAACATGATTGGAGCATTTTAAAAGTTTGATCTCTGTGTAAACTTAAATGGGCCCCTATTGAAAAAGTGACACCACAATTTGAGAGTACTAACTACCTAGCGTTGATATAGAGGGTCCATACTAACTACCAAAGATGTCAAACCTGTAGTGAGGGGTAAACGATGATGTTTGACCTGGGTCCGTGCTCCTCCTAAATTTGAGGCAATTTACTCCGCGCTGATCGATTTCACATCGATTTGCCCGCTACTAGCCCTAGCGACTATAGAGCATCTTGTGTTGGGCGGTCTGACGTGCGGCGAGTTTTGCGATTCGTAACTAAAAAAAAATCTGTTCACCATATGTTGAAAATTTGGTTATTTGGTGATTTTACCTTGTTCTTTGGCGTGATATTGTTGTACACGTATTTTCTCTGTGAGTTTTAAAATGTGAAAGAAACATGCTCAAAGTTGTCATTTTTCCCATAGACTACACACTTAAAAACGCCATGTCAACTATGCACCGACTAAAAATGGGGTCAAAGTTATGACCACAAAAGGGTCATTTCACATGTTTTTGATCACAAAAGTGGTCAACATTTTAACCCCATTTTGAGTCGGTGCATAGTTGACTCAAAACGGGGTCGAAATGACCGCGTTGTTGAAAATATTTTTAGGGTGTACTGTGTATAAGTGATTTAGTGGTGTTTCCCCTTTAACCCTCGTTCAACCAAGGGGTTTTCTACTACGTTAACGACCAAAAAAAAAAAAAAAAAAAAATGCATCAAGAAAAAATAAAGATAAGAAACAGGAGGAATTAATTCTGGAAAGAGAAATTAACCTATTAGAAATGTCTTATTCCAAAAATCCACATCACTCCTTTTTGGAAGTTTTAACACAAAAACAGAAGCAATTAGAATTATTATATGAAGAAAAGCAAAAGGTGCAATTGTAAGATCTAGAGCCCGATGGACAGAACTAGGTGAAAAAATACAAAATATTTTTTAAATTTAGAAAAACGAAATTTTGTTAATAAGTGTATTTCTAAGCTTACTACTTGATGGCGGTACATCTATTACTAAGTCTAGTGATATTTTAAAACAAGAGGTCAGTTTTTATTCACAATTATATACTTGTGAATCAACCAATGAGTCAAAATTTGATACATTTTTGCCTGAGTCTATAGATAATAAGCTATCCCAGGAGGAAATGATCACTTGTGAAGGCTTGATTTCAATTCAAGAATGTGCAGAAGCTCTCAAAACAATGAATAATAATAAAAGTCCTAGTTGTGACGGTATTCCTAGCGAGTTTTACAAAGTCTTCTGGAACAATATTAAAACTTACCTTGTAGCTTCCTTTAACTTTGCTTTTGAAAGTGGACAAACGAGTGCTGATCAAAGACGCGGTGTGATAAATCTTATTCCAAAAAGCGGTAAAAACTCTACTGATCTGAAAAATTGGCGTCCAATCAGTCTATTAAATGTTGATTACAAAATCTGTGCTAAAGTAATGGCAAATCGGATCAAAAAGGTTCTTCCAAAGATAATTGATGCCGATCAAACAGGATTGATGAAAAATCGTTATATTGGTGAAAATATCCGTTTAGTTTTGGATACCATTAAATTTACATCTGATAATGATACTCCTGGAGTTCTTTTATTTCTAGATTTTGAAAAAGCATTTGATAGACTTGAGTGGTCATTTGTTAAAAAAGCTTTGAAATATTTTAACTTTGGTCATCAATATATGAAATGGGTATCTATTTTATACAATAATATAAGCAGTTGTATTACAATGGTCATATTTCCAATTTCTTTAATATTTCTAGAGGTGTGTGTCAGGGATGCCTTTAAGTCCTTATTTGTTTATCATAGCAGCTGAATTAATGGCTATCTCTATTAGAAATTCTAAAGATGTTGTTGGTATAAAAATCGGAGATGTTCAAGTAAAAATAAGCTCATACGCAGACGATACCACATTGTTCTTAGATGGTAGTGAAAAGTCGATTTATAACACATTTTCCATTTTGGATAGTTTTGGTGAAGCATCCGGGCTAAAGATTAATTTTGTTAAATCTGAAGCTATGAAACTGGGTTCATTGAGGCGTGATTCCAATACACCCCCTATTGGTAGGGGGCTTAATTGGAGTAATGGCCCAATACGATTACTTTGGATTTCATTTACTCATGATGAATCTGATCTATTTCAATTAAACTATGCTCCACAATTAGCAAAAAATCAAATCTTTACTCAACTCTTGGTCTAGGAGAGATCTTACTCCAATTGGTAAAATTACCATTGTTAAAAGTTTAGCTTTATCTCAGTTAACATTTTTCTTAACTGTTTTACCTAACCATCCAAATGATTTTATTCAGAAAGTACAAAATATCATATATAAATTTGTGTGGAATGGGAAGCCAGATAAGATCAGTCGTAAAGTTGTTATTAATGACTATGAGCATGGCGGTTTGAAAATGCCGGAATTTGATATTTTTCAAAAGGGTCTGAAATGTACTTGGGTTAAAAGATATCTAGATTGTCCTGATAACGCTAAATGGAAAATATTATTGGACAGATCCTTAGTAGTTCATGAATCAAATACATCATCTGGAAACTTAATATTTCATCAAAAGATTTTCCATTCGTATTCTCAATGACAGTTTCTTAAAGAGACACTGGCATATTTGAAAAATAGTGCGCCATCAAGATTTTTCAAAATCGATATTTTTTCATGGTTGTAAAGCTTTTATATACAAAAGCCCTCACCCGAAATGATTAAGACCAAATCAGCTTCCTTATGGGTAAACAGAACGATTTTATAATTTAACGTCGCCGAAAATGCACTTGGGGACATGTAGCATTTCTTGAACTGTAAGAACATGTACACTCAGTATCGTGAATTAGGTTTGGTCTTCGACACTTTTTGAAAGGTTATTGTTTAATTTCATTGATTATGTGATCTCATTAGCCCGCTCATCAGGTCATGTCAAGAAGTGATTTACCGGTAAATTGTCCATGGATTGGCAAGACATTCTTTTATCCCTGTATTTGGGCCAGGAAGGAAAGAACAAACACAAGAAAATATCACCAGGACCACTCCCTCAAATCAAATATCAGTGGAATCTCTGGGGGGGGGGCAAAGGGGGCGCTTGCCCATGGGTGGCCAAAGGCCAAAAAGAGGAAAGAGAAAAAGAAGGAAGGGAGAAGAAAGGGAAAGGAAAGGAGAAGAAAAGGGAAAGGAAAAGGGGAAGAAGGAAAGGAAAGGGGAGGTAAATGAGAAATAGAGATGGAATGGGAGGAAATGAAAAGAAAAGGTAAAATGAAAAGGGGAATGGGACAATAAAGGGGAAAGAGATAGAAAAAGTTAAGGGAAAAGGAAGAATCTGTAGGGAAAGCAAGAAAGAGATAAAGAATTGGGCGAAAATGTGCCCCCCAACAAAAAATGAGAAAAGAAACGTATAAAATAGTAAGGGGGCGCCAAAAAGGACCATACGAAAAGCAAAATAATAGCGAGAAACGAAGGGGTGGTGAAATAAATTGAAAGAAAAGTGAACTAAGACAAACAAAAAAGGTGCAGCAAAAATGAGAAGAGAGAGAAACCCCCCCCCCCCCCCCCCCCCAAGAAAAACGGATAACAGAGAAAGGCGGCCAAAAAGCAAACTAAGGTTGAGGAATAACAGGTTAATTAAGAATTAAAAGGGCGCTAAAAATAGCAAACTAGGAATGTGGAGTCAACGAAAAATAAAGGGCGTCAGAAAACTGAAAAAAAGGGGTTAAAATAGTTTAAGGAAACGGACGCAAGGATGCAAAGGCACGTGGAGTTTAAGGGGGAATAAAAGGGGCGTCAAAACAGAAAAACATAAAGGGAAAAATTGGATGAAAAACATAGGCAACGGGGCGCGAAAACCGTCTGCTGATTTAATAAAGCTAGTTGTTGGGAAATTGATATACGTGTTATTAATTACATGCAGGGGCGTTCCCCAGGACATTTTCAAGGGGGAGGGGTTGTTGCCGACAAATGTCCATTGACGACACATTCCAAAAATAGTTCGGCTCGCTGACGCTCCCCGGATAACTTTATTTATAGGGGGGGAGGAAAAGCATTCATACCGGGAAACATACTCGGCATACTATCCCCTCGCTTACTAACAACGCGGGCAACTATGGTCCACTGAAAGAAACCGCCACGAATTAGAGTAAAGGCATACAGGTGAGTCGAAAAATCATCTTAAAAGGTGATCCCACCCCCCCCCCCCAGTGTCCTCCTCCCCATAATAATTGCCACTCTTCAAGATGTGGAATGGGTGCATTTCAAGTTCAAAAGGGGTGCCAAAAGTTCATCGTCAGCTTGCCCCCCCCGGGGGAGTCATCCTGGATTACGCCTCTGCAAATGTTCAAAGCTTGCAAAGATATCAACCACAATGCAAATTAAGGAAAAATATGCAAAATAAACAAGGAATCCATACAGTATGTCATTGCTGCCCCCCCCCCCCCCCCGAGCCCGCCCAAGCGTTATAGGTCAGAAACTAAAGATTGCGCCAACAAATAAAGCAAAAACACAGAACAAACCTATGAAATTAATATGAAAGAAAACAAAATGAATTATCATAAGAATGAACAACTTGGTGAGTACACAAACTCTCAAGGGGTGCAGGGCATAAAAGCAATGAATCATGACAAAAAAACAAACTCAAAACCACCGATCCCCCACTCACTTCAACAAACATCACCAAGAACCATGCACACAAAAAGACGCACAAGACAAAAACAATATAACAATAAACAAAAAGTGCCTAAAATTACAAAGACCAACAATAGGCAGGATGAAGTTATTGAAGAGAAATAGATATTCAAAAAAAATAGTAAATGAGTAGATAAAATGAACAAGGAAAATGACATGTACTGGTAGAAAAACAGAAACCATCAATCTTTAAGATGAACTTTTCTTGTCTTACAATATACAACTTTAAAGGCAAGACAAGTTTTCACACTCTGAAAAATCTCGGTAGTGATAGTGGGGGCCGGCTGGGATATTTTTCCGTAGTTAACTGTGGAATTACACTATAAGCGTCTATTTCATGTATCTATCAAATTTGATAGAGTGCATGAAAAATTAAGTTCTCAAAATGAGCAGAGTGGGGTTTCGAAACTGCGACAAACAGAGATTAAAAAGCAGTTTAACATTAGCGAGGAATTGGTGGCGATGTTGGCGATTTTAATTCAATACCAGGGCAGGTGGGAATATAAACCTTCACAGAATAACGGCGGGGGACTCATGCAGGTAACTACGGAAAGGAAATTCGCGGCAGGGGGAGGCCAAAGCTTCTCCCGGACACAAAAAAATAGAGAAGAGAAGCAAAATAATGAGAAGGAAAGGAAGGAAGAAGAGAGAAAGAGGAAAAAAAAGAAGAAAAGAAGAAGGGGAGAAAAAGAGAAAGATGGATAAGAGGAAGGGAAAGGAGAAGAAGAAAAAAGAGGAAGAAGAAAAAGGGGAAACAGAGAAAGGAGAAGCGATGAAACGAAGGAAAAAGAAAGAAAGATGTATTGAGCATTGCAAACGAATTTATTGTGAAATTCGTGCACTGAAACACTACTTTTTTTTACTTCGAGGCTGCACATTAATCATCCCCAAGGTGGTACAGACCTGACCCCCGGAGGAGAGGGTCTGGTTATGGCCGCGGAAAACGCCAGCTTCAAAGTTAATATTTGTACGTCAGAACCCGGGCTCTGAAACACTAATAGAGTCTTAAGAGGCAAACCCAAGAGCTCGGTGCCCCACCCGTTTAGACTCCGCAGCAAGGGACTAGGCATGGTGCTATAGTCTCCCGAGGGAGTGGTCCCGTATTAACTCCAGTAAAGTGTTAAATTAAAAAAAAAATGGATGTTTGTTTTTGCATGAAAAGAGCGTTAAATGTTGATTGCCATTTGCCAATTATAATTTGGCACAAAAAACAGGGCTTTTAGCAAGAAGGGGGAAATCATTGAATGGGGGCCCCCCCCCCACCGCCCCTTCAGAGACGAGGTGACCGTGGTGGGGTTATGGACCCCAAAAAAATTGTTTTCGGCCGATTACGGATAAGATTTATGGTCGAAATTTGAAAATGTTGTAATTGCCTGGCTTTAAAATTGCTTCTTTTCATACCAAAATAAGTAAAATCGGCCATGACCATAAGAGTTAAGGGGGATGGCCTGCCTGATTGATTTAAGGACATTGAAGGTTTTCATCTTTTGGATTTGGTTTTTGTGAAGGAATTTTTGGCTTCACTCACAAAACCCCCTCTGTAAATTTTCGCGCGATATTCCCTCCGTTTTGATTGCGAGGAGCTGAATACTGAAAATGTGATTTTGTAAGCCCATAAAGTGTAAAATATATTGGTCGACCAAAACTGGGGCACATTTTCGCTCATAAACTTCCGAACCAAACATCCTTTGGGCTCTATAAGAGTTCACAGGGTAATGAGGAAAAAAAAATAGTTAGCTTTCTTCTGATAACCAAAAATGTTGACCACTTCGGAAAAATCTGGGGGGTTTCGGGTAGAGGCTATTAGCGATCGGGTCATGTTAATTAGTGGGGTCCAATGGAACTCAGGTAATTAGTGGGGTCCGACTTCCTTGGAACCCGGGCTGGGAACACATGGAAGTCAGCTAATGAAGAAACTAGCCATTGTTTTGCTAAATATATGCCAACCCATACATGAAAAGTGTGTAAAACAATTATTAGTAAAATTTAAAACAATTTATACCCTTTATGTGCTGAAAACAAACAATTCATCGTAAACGGCATTTTGAAAAATCATTACTCTACGGGAGTTTCCAGAACCTGATCCAATGACACAATTTTTTGTCTGACACATCAGGGCCGTCGCTAGGACATTTTGTCAGGGGGGGGGTGTAAGCGGGAAAGGAAATGTTATGGCCGCAGTAAGAGTCCTTGGAAAGCGCAGGGGTGAGTGTATAAAAAATGCAAACTAAACGGCATGCGGTCGGCCCACTTAGGGCCATTAAAAACTTTCAAAAGAAGATCTGATTTGCCCTTATGAGGCCTTTCTTGTTGATCGTTTTCGGAACTATCTGCACACCGCAAGTGCTTGCCACAAGGGCGCTAAACCGGAAAGCCCTTAACTGGTGGATCCAGAGGTTCTGATTTAAGGCCCCTTGGTGGGTGCAGAGGCAGACCAGCCGGGGTTCCAGGGGGGGGAGGCCAGTGTGGGAGAGAGTCCGGGAATCATGAGTCCGACAGCCGAGTCCGAGTCCATCAGCGTCGAGTCCGAGTCCATCGGGCTTGAGTCCGAGTCACGAGGTCCGAGTCCTGAGTCCATGGGACCTGATCCCGAGTCCGAGTCCAGCAGGTCTGAGTCCGAGTCCGAGTCCAGTGAGTCCGAGTCCAAGTCCAGAGAATGTGGGCTTCAGTCTGGGCTTTTACTATTTTAGACACCTAAATAGTGCTAATTTAAACATTATAGTGGGATTTTCACATACAAATAAATATCATGTACGAATCTAGATAGCTCTAGTTAGTTCATACAAAAATTTATGGTTGTTTGGTGCGTAGAAGGCCACCCATGGCAAATACCTGGTCTGGCAGTTATTCAGGTTCACACTCTGTGAGACTGCGTAGTATGCAGCCCTGTACTATGCAACTACATGTAGCTGTGTGAAGTTTGTGAGGCTGGCTAGACTTTACACTGAAGGATTTGAAGCTGTACTTAGAATGAACACTGCTAGAATGAAAAACTGCTAGGGAGTTAGGGAGAGGAAGAGGAGGATAAAAATAATTACAATAGCTAATCTGACGTCAAAAGTGAAAAAGAAAATACCTCTGAATAAGAAACATTAAAAATTACTTGTGAAATAACTGTGAAATTGATTATAAAAAACATGTTTATGCAATAATTAAAAAATAAAGCATGTTTGTACAGGCTAGCTCACACATTTTCAATTATTTTTTGATTAAGTTTTGTTTATCCTTTAACATGGAAAAGATCTGAACTACCCTGTCCAGTGAAAGTTGATTATTTTTTTTAATAGAAGAAAGAAAGAAGAGATGATGTCGAGTCCACTGGGGTTGAGTCCAAGTCCGAGTCCAGCAGGTCCGAGACCGAGTCCATGGGCCTGAGTCCGAGTCCATGGGGCCTTAGTCCGAGTCCACTAAGCATGAGTCCGAGTCCGAGTCCAAGTCCGGACTTGGACTCGGACTCGCTCCAACTCTGGCGGAGCCCCCGGAAGCTCTTGGATTTGAGCTATACAGAACCTTCAAGGTGGCATTTTTTGAGGGGTTAAATAGTAATCAATTCAAAGAAAAGTCTGGTTTCTAACTTCACTGAAACGGGCAGTATATAGGCCTAAGCTTGTACTACCGAGGGGAACTTTACACCCTATGCGAGCGCCAATGTCTTTAACGGGTGGCGAATTGTAGGAGCGGTGCCCTGCGGGGTACAGGGGGCGAAGCCCCGGAATAAGTTCTTTGGGATTTGAGCACACCCACACCCCCCCCCACCCCCCCACCCCCACCCCACAACAAAAAAAAAAACAAACAAAAAAACAAAAAAAAACACAACAAACCAAAAAAAAAAATAAAAAAAAACAAACCCCCCCCCCCCCCCCCCCCCCCCCCCCCCCCCCCCCCACCCATGGCGCCGGTGCCTGGACACAATTATGAATTCGGACACCCTTCAGAGAATATAAAGCACATGCAGGTTTATTACGTAAGGTTTCCGGAATTCATAAGTGTGTAGGAAAAAGTGTGTAGATGGCTCAGTGTACGGAAACTCCCTTACTGCACATACTCTATCGGAAAATGACCGTGTATTTTGGTAACACTAATAAAAAAGTTTACAGGATTGTCGGTAAGAGCAGTTTTGTTCTTAAATATGATTTAGTATAGGTCTTATTACAGTAGATATCACCATAAACTATTTTGCAAGTGCTATGACGCAAGCGCAAGGCTCTCATTGTCATTTACCGTCTTTTTGCCCAATTTCAAGCTGCTGTTTTTGAAAACAATGATTGCCGCTATTACAGTCCAAAAGATTGCCGAAAAAAATGGGACAAATTAGGTAAGATTTTAAAAAGTTTCCTTTTGACTTGGATGAGATTAATTTACTAAATAGTTCTTTTTTTTATTTCCCTTGATTTCTATAATAAGAAGACAGTGTCTTGGTGGGTTTTTGTTTTTGTGGTGTGTGTGGTTTGAGTATTTGTTGTTTGTTGACCATTTTTGTATGTCTGTGTGGATCTGTATATGCTTTAAAAAAACTCTTGTGAAGTGATTCTCATTGTCATGATTGCATGGTTTTTGAGGAGGGAAAAAAAACAATAAAATAAATACAGTTCAAATACTAATGTATTTATGGTATAAATTTGTTGCACAAAATTCGTCAGAAAGTTGTTTATTGGGGGGGGGGGGTGATGACGAACAAACATTCTTTTGCGATTACTTGCAAAGTTGATAATGTTGATGATAATTCATCTTGATGTTGTTGGATTATGATTTATTGCTGCTGGTAGGCCCTAGAGACTACCAAGGCTCTCAATCTCAATTACACAGTAGCAAAGAGGTAAAATAACGATTATATTTAATGGTTGAATTCACTTATAGATATTGCGCCATTTAATCCGGCTTAAGTTTTTAATCACGTTTTTAAAGGACACTATCAGTATGGTCCATCCGGAGGAAAGAGTGATGAAAATATTTGAAAATTGCAGGAAAGAAATAGCTTAAATAGCTTAGGGCTTTATGACTCTCATAAGGTAAATTCCAACGAAAATATTGACAGAAAGAAAAGAAGAAAAACAACAGTGTGCAAAGATATAAACCTCCATCAATGAAGTATCCGTACGGGAAAGTAATTATCTATAAAACTATTTGTTGTGTCGTTATTCGGTTTTGCAATTGGCATCTCACTTGCATGGTAAGTTAGGATACCTAAACTTGGTACAAAAAGGCAAAATCGGATTTTTGATATTTTTTTAATTTTCTGATTAGCAAATCAATGTGCTGCCTTAAAGAAGTATACATGTCATCACAAAACACCAAAAAAGATTCGCTCGCCTTGGTTTTATAATTGTGTCAAAATATTATCAACTGTGGTATTGAAAATTTATACCTAGTATTTCGTCTGATCACTCAATGCAAAGAAACCATGGGAATACAATTTGTAATGAAACATATTTTGGGATGCCCTTATGCGTTTTATCTCGGGTATAATATTCTGCCAGGAAAAAGAAGACAAGATAGCAATAAATCAAGGATTATTGATGAAATTGAAAATATCAAGTTCAAATTGCCAGGGACTCCTCAAATGGACCAATACCTTGTGAATGTGAAGATTTTTGAACCTCTGTTTGGCACATTAACAAAATTGGTAATTTTTAAAACAAATGTGTCTAGTCCGGGACGTACGCAGGCTTTTTTTTGGGGGGGGGGGGGGGTGCGGCGGGACCTCAAAAAAGTTGGACTTTTTTTTGCGCAAAAAAAAAAAAAAGGGTTCTTTTTTTGTGAATTTTTTAATTTTTAAAAAAGTGGACATAACCCCCCAACATGCGTCCTTTTTGGACTTTTTGAACATGTTACACCAAAAAGTGGACTTTCGAGTCAATAATTGTATATAATTTTGGACCATTTATAAAAAAGTCCAACAAAAAGTGGCCCTTTTTCCCTTGGAATTTGGGTTGGCGGACCACACCCCCACAACCCCACCCCCCCCGCGTACGGGCCGGGTCTAGTTATCTGCACAAGATGTATAGGTGGACTTGAAGGGGTGATAGTAGAACTTGTGTGCACTCCATCAGTTTTTATTTAAGAGCAATTAAAGAATTTTGTGCTTTTTGGCCCCCAAAACACAATGTGTTGTGTGGGCTTATGTTATAGGCAGATGGGCGGGAGGTATGGCAGCAAACGCATTAATCCACTCCGACAGACTAACACGATTACTCAATGAAACTTCTAACGGGCAGGTGATAGTTGATGATAGAACTGATGAGTCATTTGTGTGTAATTTTCGGAAGGTGTAGAATATTAATTGAGATCATTTGCATATTTCGAAGAAAATTCATAATCCACTCTTCAGACTATACCGATATAAAATGCAAACTTCTAATATGGGGGGGGTGGGGGGGGAGGGGGGGGGGGGGGGGGGGGGGGGTTTTGCACTGTGGATAGAACACGTCAAGGCCATATGTTGTAAACTTTTGCGACAGATTATGAAAGAGTAATGAGACCGGCATTTGCATATTTCAATAACCGTGTGATATTAAACCAATGGCCAGTCCGTACCTCCGTAACCAGTGGGGGGCAGGGGGAGCCAATAAATGGGAAGGAAAAAAAGGGAGAGCAGGAATAGAAAAGAGAAACGAAAGTAAGGTAAAAGATGCGAAAGCGAAGAAAGGGGGGGAAAAGAAGAGGGAGGGGAAAGGGAAAAAGAACGAGAGAAACGAAAGAGGGAAAGAAGAGAAAATGGACTGTAGAGGTTGCCCTGATGGCCTGGCGCAAAACCACCCCCACCTTCAGAATTTTGAACCGTTGGTAAAAAAATATGGGTTACCGGCTAGCGCAAGCGAGCCGTTAAAATTGGCCGTCGAAAAATGGCGAAACTTCTTGAGTCTTGCCCCCCCCCCGGAGGCTTAAGGTCTGGTTACGCCCCTGGATTAAAACCACAGTGGGGGGGGGGGGGGCATCTGAATTATGAACCGCATAATTCTTGTGAGCAAAGACATTGGGAAGGAATAGGAACGGTCACAGTTTATGAGCGTTGCTTTGATGAAGAACATTGAGCATCCCGAAATCAGTGTTGCTCTCATCATCTACACTTAAGGTGGGTGACCCGATCGACAACCTCGTCCCCACTTTACTGCATCAAAGTGATATTTTGGTGTCAGACGAAATAGTCATATTTTTATCATACAACAGTGAAATTTTAGCCCAGGAGGAAATGTAAAAAAACGTCTCCCAAGAATAATGTGGTATACCACATTTTATTAACACGCACTGTCCATGGGCCAATTTAGTAAACATTTTTTTTACTTTTTGATAGTGCCTTTAAAAGTAACTCAAATTTTGTAATGTAATCAGATGTTTTTGGTGATATGCTTCCATGTGAAGTTATAAAACATCATATGAAATTTGAACATGATTGGTCACCGACTGACTGTTAATACACTAGCTTGCTGGAGACAATGAAATTTTCGATATTTGAATTCCACAGTTCATTAATATACATAGGAAACCAATTACCTGAATGTTCCTCATTTAAATAGCACATTTAACACATGCAACTCAGATTGAAATTGGATACATAAATTTATCAAATGCCAAAAATCAACACAATACCTACACCCTGGTCTTTCCTATTCTGCACGAAAAGGCGTGCACAATATACTTGAAATGGAGGTAAAGGTCTTTTTCAAACAAGAACAACAGGTTCAGGCATAGTAGTGGAGGAGCTAGGGACCAGGTCAACATCATCGGTTACCCCTCACTACAGAAAAGGTTTGACCCTTGGGTAGTTAGGACTGGACCCTCATATCCACGCTAGGTAGGTAGTAATCTCAAAATGTGGTTGTCACTTTTCAATAGGGGCCCCCCCCCCCCCCCCCCCCCCCCAATTAAGTTTACACAGGGGTCAAACTTTTGAAATACTCCAATCTGTTGAAATGTATGCCATAGTGTCCGTCTAGTCATAAGGATTCAAAAATGTAAGTTTGTACCAACTATGACCAATGGTTTTGGAAGTAGTTAGAGGGTTATTCAAATGGCTAAAATGGTTAAAAACGGTCAAGTTCTATTGTACCGGGGTCAAAATCGGAAGTTGCTCCAATTTTTGTTGAAAATGATTAAGAGTTGTTCCATCTAGCTTAATGAGTCAAAATAAGGAATAGTTTGTACCATCTGCAATGCATAGTTACAATGTTATGGGACAAAAATAGGTCATAGTCAACATACCCAATTGGTGTTGACCTTCTTGACCCTTATCTCCGTACAGTAAGCATTAAAATAATACAAAACTATACCTTTATGAGTCCTCTAACCTCAGGCAATAACTGGCAATTATTTAAAATATAATCAGTTAACCTTTTAATGTGGACCCCGGTACAAATGAAATTGACCGTTTTACCATTTTAGCCATTTTTACCTGATAACTCCAAAACCCAATGGTCGTAGGTGTCTCAAAATATACATTTTTGGATCATTTATGATTAGAGGACAAGCATTATGGCCTACACTTTTCAACATGATTTGGGCATTTAAAAGTTTGACCCCCATGTGTAAACTTAACTGGCCCCTATTGAAAAAGTACCACAATTTTCGAGAGTACTAACTACCTATAAGCATTGATGTAGAGGGTCCTACTAACTACCAACGGTGTCAAACTTTTTCTGTAGTTGGAGAACGAACTCCTTAAATAAGGCCTCTAGACTTCTGCTTCCTCCTCTAAGGCTTAAAACGACTAAAAAGCCTAAATATTAAAAAAAATATAAATGTATAAACACCCCCCCCCTTCGCGGGTGTTGTCATACTACATTATATGTTTTTTAATATTTTTCGTAGACGAGGGTTCGAGAAGTAACCAGCGCCCCCTCCCCCCTACCTATAGGCCAGTCGACGTGCCAACCGATTGTCATTCCGTCATTAAATCAATACGTGTGCTGAAAAGTTAACGCACTGTCGAACTAGCTCATCACATTAACACTCACATTAGCCAATTGCCCGTGGGCCACTTGTATTCAAGTTGGTATGATGAACATGGACCTTCCAAAATGCACCCTAAACACGTTTAGAAAGAGGGCACAGGAAAGTGACGCTTTAGCTCAGGGGGAAATCAGGCGGAGATTGATTGGTTTTGTGTTAGTGTGTTAAGGTTATTCCAGGGGAATTACAACACAGGTTGGTGGTTGCGGATATGGATAAGAGGAAGTTGAAAAGGGTGGTGCGAAGGTTGCGCCGGAGAGGAGGAGAGTATGAAGCTTAAAGAATACGAGACCAAGACAGAAATTTTGAGACGAGAGTTGGGGAGCTCGTGGGACTGATGTGTCAGGTTTGTGGTGGTGCTTAAAGAAGGGGTGTTACAGGCATGTGATTAAGTGTGTGCTGGAATGAAGAGTGAAGTAAGTGACAGTGGGAAAGAGGATCAATAATTAACTGCGAAAAAAAGTAGAGAGAATCAAGTCGGGTATGAGCCCGGGTATGAGTTGAAGAAGCGAGCAAAGAAAGTGGTTGCGAGGGCTAAGACGGCGGCTGAGAAGGGACGAGTGAGCTGAGAGAGAATCCAAACAACGTGTATAAGAAAGTGAAGCAAATGAAAAAAGGATGGAAAATATTGAAGGGGAAAGATGTATGAGAGGAAGGGCTTGAAGTTGAATTTTCAGTGGCCAGCGATAGAGGTATCTTGAAAGAGTATTTGAGAAAATCATAATGGGGAGAATAAGTGCGATGATAAGGTAGAGCTGATGTGGTGGAATGGCCCCTGATCGGGTCAGTCGGAATAAGTGATAGGCAACAGAGAAATGAAACAGAAAGGTTGCTGAACCTCGGATTGAGTGTTAGATGATTGTTGCGAGTGGAGAGATAGGGATTGGTGTGAATATGGAGATGTTGGTTAGAGAGTGTTAGAATGGAGGAGGGATGCCCCGTAGGGGTGGGCGGGGGGAGTGTGGTAGTTCCAATTTGTAAAGGAAAAGGGGATGCATTGAGTTGTGGTCCTATCGAGCTGTGCACTTGTTTAGCATGCATGAAATGTTGAAGAGGGGTACTAAAATAGAATTCGGAGGATAGTCCTAAGTGAATGAGATGCAATGATGGTTTTATTCCAGGACGGGAACGATAGATGCATTGTTGACATTTAAGTCGGTATGCAATTTGAGATGGATATCGAGCTAAAGGAAGAAACTGTAATGTGTGTTTTGTGGTTCTGGATGAAAGCATTTGCTAGAGTACTGAGAAAGTGATGGAGTGGGCAAAGAGGAAGAGAGGTATACCAAAGTAATGGTTTAAGCTGTGCTGAGTTTGCAAGCGATTTGTGTGAGGAAGATGCGAGAACAAAGGTGGAGGGATGGTTGAAATCTGTGGGTACCCGTTTTTAGTCCCTACACGTCGCTAGTCCGACACGTCGCTAGTCCGAAACGTCGCTAGTCGAAACACAGAAAATTCCTATCTTTAGGGATGCGTCAGTCCGAAACCATTTTGGGTTCGCTCGTCGAAAAACAAGTTCGCTAGTCCGAATATAAAAACATGTCATCAGTCCGAACATCTCTAGTCCGAATTTAAATCTGAAAAGCATTTTGCGCTAGTCCCGAAATTATATTCGACTGCCATGTTTATTTCAGCATGAAAAAAACCCTCGTTAGTCCGAAATTGAAAATGGTGTGCATTAGTCCGAATGCTGAAAAACACCTTTGCTAGCCCGAAAATGTATTCGGACACGAATATTTAATAAAATGTTAATAAACACTGCGCTAGTCCGAATCTTAAAAACACTTCGCTAGTCCGAATTTGAAAAACACTGCCGCTAGTCCGAATCTGGAAAACACTGCTCTAGTCCGACTCTGGAAACACAGCTCTAGTCCGAATCTGAAAAACACTGCGCATTCCGAATCTGAAAAAACACGGCTTTTAGTCCTAATCTCTGAAAAACACTGCGCTAGTCCGAAAATGTATCGGACTAACGCATTGTTTTATTACAGGTTGAATAACACTGCGCTAGTCGAATTTGAAAAACACTTCGCTATCCGATCGAAAAACACTGCGCTAGTCCGAATCTGAAAAACCTGCGCTAGTCCGTTATTTTCGGACTAGCGCAATGTTTTTTCAATTCGGACTAACGCAGTGCTTTTCAGATTCGGTTTAGCACACTGATTTATGATTTGAGTAATAAGGTGTGCTAGCTGTATTTAACATAGTCAACTAAAATGTTGTATTTAAAATATATGCAGAATGATTATAATATCCAAAGCTTTTGTAATACTTATCATTTTAACTGGTGCAGATTCTTGATTTCCATTAAAAAACGTATAGACGTATACGTATAAATAAAAGAATGGTTAAATGGAAAAAGTCATAATGCAAGGCGCCTCTCAAAATTTGGAGCGAATCAGTTTTGTGTACAAAAGTATAAGAAAAAAAATGGGCTAAATATCACACAAACGATAATAATTGAGGGTTTTGTTTACATTTAGAAACCCTCTTGGCTTTAGATCCTTTTTCCAAAACAAGCCCATCCTTATGGTGTGTATTACCGTCCTCCTGAAGACAATCACTTTCTTACTCATTTGAAGAATCCGTCTCAAAAAGTCCGATTGCGATATGATCTTAATGGTTGATGTCAATATGGACTTGTTAAAAAAAGAAAGCTTACGTTTTAAGGACTATTTGCGCACTTTAAATTTATTTGTCCTTCGACAATTAATCACCACAGCCACTCGTGTTACTGTTAATAGTGGAGGAGCTAGGCCCGGTCAACATCATCGTTTACCCTCACTACATAAAAGGTTTGACACCTTTGGTAGTTAGTATTGACTCCCCCGTATTTCAACGCTAGGTAGGTAGTACTCTCAAATTGTGGTGTCACTTTTTCAATAGGGGCCAATTTAAGTTTACACAGGGGTCAACTTTTTAAAATGCTCCAATCATGTTGAAATTTATGCCATATTGGTCCGTCTAGTCATAAGGATTTCCAAAATGAATAGTTGTACCATCTATGACCAATGGTTTTTTGGAGTTATAGAGTAAAAAGGTCAATTTCTATTTGTACAGGGTCAAAATCAGAAGTTGCTCAAATTTTGTTGAAAATGTTAGGAAGTTGTTCATCTAGCTTAATGCTTCAAAATAAGGAATAGTTTGTGCCATCTGCAGTGTATAGTTATCATGTTATGCGATAAAATAGAGTCATAGGGCAACATAATCCAATTGGCGTTGACCTTCTTTGACCCTTATCTCCGTAAGTAACTTTTAACATAATCAAAACGATACTTTTTGGAAGTCCTTACCAGCAAGCACTCATGTTTCGCAAGTATTTAAAAATATAATCAGATTAACTTTTAATGTTGACCCCTGTACAATTGAGATTTACCTTTTTTACCATTTTAGCCATTTTTACCCTATGACTCCAAAACCAATGGTCGTAGGTGGTACAACTAGAATTTCGCGGTTCTCGGCTTTCGCTTTTTCGGAGGGGTTTGGTTTGGTTCCTTCCGGAACCTTATTCGGGCGTCTTTGGCGGGGGGGGGGGGGGAGGGGGGGCTTTTGTGAATGACAGTTAAATGCCCGATTTCCGAACTTGGGTGCTTGGGAACTTAATTTGTGTCCCAAAGGTAGGGTCTTAGGAACCGAAATTTTGAGAAATTTGCCGGATTGGGAGCCGAAATTTGGCTAAAATTGAGCTTTTGAGGCAAAAGTTTACCAAAAGGAGACCTTATAAACTGAATAGTTCTTCAACCGGGGTCTCGGGACACAGTATACTATTAAGATAGGGTAAATTTTAGAATATTGTACGGGCATTCTGCCAACAAAATACGGTAAATATTACAGTATATATACTCTTAAAGATCATTTAAACTCTTGGAAATGTGTGTATTCGGTGAGTTATGAAAGAGCTTGGGAATATCACTGTAAAAAATTACAGTGCAATTTACAGGAAAATACTGTAAAAACTTTCCAAAACTTACAGTATTTGGCTGTAATTTGGAAATACAGGAAAATACTGTAAATTTTATGTCCAATTTTCCAGGCCTATAATGACAAAATCTAAAAGTGAAGACTTTATTCGATATTTAATGAGTAACAACACCATTATACACTACTATGAATTTTTCAATTATACCATTAAGTACTAAAATATACAGGGGAAAAATACTGTAAATTTTACAGGAAAATACTGGCAGCAATTCTGCCAACAAAACCCCGTAAAAATATAGCTTTTACAGGTTTTCATTCAAATTTACTGCATATTTTACAGTTTGATGTAATACAGTTTACAACAAACTGTAAATTTTACAGTATATGCACTGTAAAAAATTGTGGATAGGCCTACTAAGTTAGGGTGCTCGTCAGTGCTTTTTTATTATCCACACATTCACAATCTAATATAACTCATCAAATATATATGTTTTTAAGCGTTTGACTAAATTAATTTTTACAGTATACTGTAAATCTTACGGTAATTTGTCGGCAGAATTGCTGCCAGGATTTTACTGTAAAATTTACAGTATTTTTTTTTACAGTGTAGGGATAAAAAAGAACTGATGACCACACCAACCTAGCAAACCTGCCTAAAATTTAGACATCTTTAAATATAATAAATGATACTTTTACGGTAGGCCTATTTAGTTGGTATAGAATGAATGCTGCGCATAATACTGTGAAATTACAAAGTACAAGATAAATGACGACAAAGCAAAGTACATTTTGCTGTACTTCTATAGTTTACATTCTTAACCACTCAAATGGATAAGGTATATTTTACACACATTAGTGGGGGGGGGGGGGCTCCTGGAGCCCTACATACAGAAAATGCATTTCCCATTGGAATAATTCGGCAAAACTCTGCACAGGCAATATATATTGCTCTAAGACATTACTATTAGTGAAAGGAAAAAATTGATCGGTTTAGAAATTAGGGGCAAAACAATGGTTTTGCGAGTGCCATGTTGGACTGAAAATCCCTTTTGGGCCGGGCTTGCTCCACCATGATGGCACTATACATTTTAAACGATTGCTTATATGAGTTCAGGCATTATCATGATCCCACCCGAAAGAGTCAAAGATTTGAATTCGCAGGAATACTTAAAAGTGAAAGATTAGTCTGTACAATTCTCATAAATTATCTTTTCCAACTGAAAAATGGGGACATAAATGAAAAAATCTCCATTCAATTCCGCTACGTCAGGGGTCTCATATTCAGCCGCGCGGGCCAACTGCGGCCCGCCCAACCATTGAATTTTTGGCCCTCGACTTGCTCTAGAAAATAATAAAGGGAAAACATAAGAATTTCAAGTGTATTTGGCCCTCAAGTAGGGAACTTTCAAACGTGTTCAGCATTCTCCTGGCCCTTGAGCTAATTTAATTGAGAACCCCTGCGCTACGTGTTTTTCAGTATTAATTGTCCGTGCGCGTGCGGACAGTGATGATTAAATAATCAAACCTTTGGCCGGATACGTTTGCTTTCGGTCTTATCACTTGCATGTTATGTTAGGCGACACCGATTTTTTTTTTGATTTTCTTGATTTAACAAATCACTTATAGTTCCTTTAAAGAATAGACCAAATTAATTAATATAACAATAAGTTGTGCCTGATTCTTTTTTAGAATTTTTTGTGGTGGCCCTTTCCTGGACCATGTATTTCCCCATGCGTTTGTACATGGAAAATGATTACACTCAATCAATCTTTATATTTGTTCATCATAGAATAACAAGCAAACATATATGATATTATGTAATAATTCCGTACGTGAAAAAATAATCGTTACAATTAAGCAAACATAGGTGCAATACAAAGTAAAGATATTATAATACTTATGGATCAACCTGGATCAAATTACTAATTTTTTAGCAATTATTATTTTTTCAGGTTTCAAAAAAAAAACCCAGGAAATCGTTGAAATGTGAGTGGCTTAATATCAAGAATACTAATTTTCTTTTTAAAAATAGTAAAATTATGGAACTATTATTAAAAAAAATAAAGGACTCTATTAAAACCAAAATATACAACACGTTAAGTATTCAATCTCACATCATTTTACAACACACAAACAGACACAATAAACCCAATCGCAACCACTTATGTTGGATACATCACAACGCTCGCCGCATCTTATCTACAGGTTTATATATAAATATTTACAACAGTAGAAGAAGTCAAAACCTAAAAAGTATGCCAAGATTGCCTCCACCATTTCACTAATTTAAAAAATTACAAACCCCTTCAACCGAAGTAACGAAGCCGAGAACTGAATCTAGCCACTTGAAGTGGTTTGCAACCCAAAAAAAAATCTCGCAAATAGTAACAACAATCACTCGGAGTTTCAAACAAACTTCGCAGATTTTCTTCCTTCTTTCCAAAACACAATCTCTGCTACAAGATTTCTCGAAAATCAACTTAAGAATTCTTTGTTGGAACATTATTCAGATTCCTATATATTGCATTTGATTCAAATCATTATCTTCCTCCTTCTACATCCCCGTTTCTATCAATCCTATATAGAGTCCTACAAGTTGTGTGGGTGGAACCTAAGCAAATAGTAAGTAATCAACATGCTACACTATATAAGACAACTGGACATGACGATCAAATCAATATGAGAGGCATTCTCCCTCATAAATTCGCCCTCATAAAACTATACATATTTGGAATCCTATGATTAGATTGAACAATATGGCATACAGTTCACATGATTGGGGCATATTAAAAGCTTGACCCCTGTTTACACTTCACTGGCCCCCTATTGAAAAGTGATACCACAACTTTAGAGTACTACCTACCTTCCTAGGCGTAAAATACGGAATAGTTTGGTAACGATCTGCACGTGGTATAGTTATCATGTTATCGACAAAATAGGTCATAGCAAAATATCCCAATTGGCCAATGGCGTTGACCTCTTTCACCCTTATCTCCGTAGTACCATTTAACATAATCAAAACGATACTTTTTTGTCATGTCCTCTTACCGCAAGATCAATAATTTGCAATATTAAATATATCAAGATTACTTTTCTGTGTGACCCCTGTACAAAGTGAGATTTACTTTTTTTTTAACCATTTTTAAGCCATTTGTTAAACCAACCCTATACTCAAACAATGGTCGTAGGGTGGTACAAACCTATACATATTTGGAATCCTTAGCACTGAAAATATTTTTTCCTAATTCTACTAATAAAGTTAGTAAAAACGATGTACCGTTTTACTATCAGGATTTGTACGCATGTAGGGCCCAGTAAAAAATTTATACTAGTTTCTCGTTCCTCTCGCTGCATTCTTTTTGGCCTGCGCCATCAAAAAGTTTGTTTTTTCTTTTTGATTAATTTCTGTTTTTTTCTCGAAAATTCATCGAAAATCGGAGTAAATTTCACTTTTAGTTTCGCTAAATTTGTTCTCTTATGCAGTCTATTTACGTACGCGTTTCACACAGGTAGAGTCTAGAGGCCTGCGATAAAAGTCTATGATATTGAAATCTCCCTTGTGGAAAGTACCTCTTTCACAGTTGTATTTTATTGTATTAATTTAGCCCCCGTGTATCGCCAACTAAAAACGTTGCATAAAAATAAAAATAACGACTGGAAATAACGACTATCCATGTACTTCTGGTTTCTGAGAATGTTAGAGCCGCCATTTTTAAATACAGCTGTCTTTCAGAACGGGAAAATACTCACGGAAATCGCGTCAATCATGTCCATCTGGGAAATAGGCATTATCTCTTCCGATTCAAGACCACAATTCATCGTTTGTGAGCTAAAACCAACAGAGGTTTAGATTTTCGCAAGTACAGCGGTACTAAGAAGTAGGAATGGTTTTGGTTGTGTGCATACGAGTGCCGAATGGCAATTCATTAAGATTTCTGAAACAATACTATGGACATACAGTACCGGATGCAGATCAGACATGATGTACCTTTTCAATGACTTTGCGAGCGGAGATTTTGACAGCAAATCTCCAATTGATGACAAGTACCAAACAGTTGAAGTAAGTGCATTTTCTTGCGCACTTACACACAATTTGTTCTTGCCGTAGCTGTTTAACCTGACATAAAGGCAAGGGGACACACATAAAACATGACGATTTTAAAAAAAAACAGTTATGCAAAATGTTTGTTTAAACTTCTATATTTGTGTTTAATTTTATTAAGGGCACATTGGTTCAAGGTTAAAAGTTAGTTGGAGAATTGCCTTTTGGAAGCAAAAACATACCTGTGATGGCTGAAGAAAAGTAAGCAAATTTGGAAGCTTGTTGCCTTTTGGAAAGGACCACCGCCCTCTTGGCTCGGCAATAAAAACAAAAAATGCCCTCTCCTCCTTTTTTCAAAAAGTTAGGACGAGAACAATTTTTTATGGCCTTAAGCATGCTATATATTGGATAGGCATGCCGAACTGAAGTGCGTGCTTTACAATGAAATATAGTACGGCATGGGTTTTACGATTTTCAAACCTGCCGTACTAAACGTATAGGATCGTTAAAAAACGGGTCTCATCCTATAATATTGGTAAGTTCGACGGCTCAACCAAAGTTTATAACTAGTTCACTATAGATGATCTGACATTTGTTTATGTTATGGCGCCCGTTGGTGTAAGAGAGATCTGCAGGGCAAAAGCCACCTTACTTTGCATGGGGAAATTCTGGTTTTTTGCTGTAACCTTTGTTTTCGAATTAAATAATACTAACTTTTCTTATCAGCATAATAAGCTAATGCTACCAGCTGCATTTTGTGACCAATTTAGATCAGGAAAGATTCTGCCAGTAATGTATAACCAGATTTTATGTGGTCTGTCACAGAAAACTACTGTAATATTTTGCCTGCCAGATGGGCGTCCTGAATGTCAACAAGTGACGTCATAGGCCACATCATCTATAGTTGTCCAATTATAGTCGGGGGACAGAATAAGGCGACCAGTTGCGCGTAGGTCAAGGTTTGTAAATCAACGAGGAAGCGGACTGAGATTGGTTTAAATGTGTAATATTGCATCATTTCAAAATTTTAAAAATATGACATTAAATGTCAAAAATTGTCCTATTTGAGTCGGGTTTTCGACACACGGACACAATAACTCACCTAAGTAAACTTTTCTGTTTCAGTAAGCTTTAAATTTTCACAGAATTATCTTCACGCCGCACATTTGTTCGCACCGTTAAATTACGCTCAGACGCGCAATGGTCGACCTTTCTGTCCCCGACTATAGCTCTACACAAATATGCTGTACAAACTATCCAAAGTGACACAACACGTAGAAATATAGGCTTATTAGATGCAAATAACGAATCACACAACTTATACACCAAAGTGTAACAACTTATTGTGTGTCCTAAAACTATTTTAGCATGTCAAGGAGCACAAAATCCTCTCACCATGATACCAATGGGATGTAGCTAGTATTCAACAGGTGTATTCAGATCCTGATTCCCCCCGACTGAGTGTGTACGGTCATGGAGTGTTAAACGGCATGGATAGGCAGGCCTCCCGGGGCCAGGCCCAGGTAGGCCAGGTACCCGCAGGGTATGGGCAGTGTGCACGGTCATGGACGTAACGGCATGTTCCGGTTATGTCCCATACACGCGGGGTCATTATCTATTCCAGACTGAGAGTGCACGGTCATGGAGTTGAGTAACATTATGGCATGGCACGGTATACCCCAAATATGCATACACGCCGCCCGCAGTTTCAGGCCCGGGTTCATGGCATCTCAGATCAAGGCACATGCCGATGAAATGAAAACGATGACCAAAGGATAGAAAGAATTTGTAAACATTCGCAATTTAATTGTGTGAATCGTATTTACACCTAACATGCCTAGAATTACCTGAATGTTGCCATCACTTTGGAGACCCCAAACCTGCCAAACAACCACGTCAGTAACAGCACAGGCTGCTTGTACAATGTGCTTATCACGTGACTGCCAAACGGCGGGAACACAAAAGTTCGTAAAACAGTTCGTAGAAACCGATTGGTTGGGCAGACTTTACGAATTAATTGAAGGCTGTACAAACATATAATGCTTTACTAATTTAGACAAATTTGTAAAACCTGCACATTAAGTTAGTAGGAACTGCTAAACTATGTTGTATTCGTTATTCGCTTTCACAAAAGTTGTAGAGCGTGGGAAGAGCGAGTTCAAAGACTTTGAAAACTGCTAGCAGATGCTCAACTAATTTTTCCTACTAATTTTTTTTAGTAAAGCATCTCGAAAAATCAATTTTTGTTTTCAGTGTGATTAGATGGACAATATGGCAAACAGTTCAACATGATTGGGGCATATTAAAAGTTTGACCCCTGTGTAAACTTAAATGGCCCCCTATTGAAAAAGTGATACCACAATTTGAGAGTACTACCTACCTAGCGTAAAATAAGGAATAGTTTGTACCATCTGCAGTGTATAGTTATCATGTTATGCGACAAAATAGGTCATAGGGCAACATAATCCAATTGGCGTTGACCTTCTTTGACCCTTATCTCCGTAAGTAAACATTTAACATAATCAAAACTATACTTTTTGGGAGTCCTCTTACCGCAAGCAATAATTTGCAAGTATTTTAAAATATAATCAGATTAACTTTTAATGTTGACCCCTGTACAAATTGAGATTGACCCTTTTTACCATTTTAGCCATTTTTACCCTATGACTCCAAAACCAATGGTAGGTGGTTACAAACTATACATTTTTGGAATCCTTATGATTAGATGGACAATATGGCAAACAGTTCAACATGATTGGGGCATTTTAAAAGTTTGACCCCTGTGTAAACTTAAATGGCCCCCTATTGAAAAAGTGATACCACAATTTGAGAGTACTACCTACCTAGCGTTGATGTAGAGGGTCCATAATAACTTCCAAGGTGTCAAACCTTTTCTGTAGTGGGAGGTAAACGAATTCCTTAATAAGGCCCCTATGATATTCTGCTCCTCCTCTACTGATACAACATCTACTTGCATTGATCATATTCTCACTAATAATCCTAGGACGATTTGTCAATCAGGTACAATCAATATTGGTCTTAGCGACCACCTTCTTATACACGTTACACGGCTAAAGTTGTCAGAGGTCAACTAGGTCACCATAGAGTTATAAATGTCTGGTCCACTAAGAATTACAGTGCAGAAACTCTTTTGTCAAAATTGTCTTCTATAAATTGGTCTTTAATCTATGAAAGACCAAGGTTAATCATGCATGGGATCTGTTCAAAACTGCATTTTGAAGACTCTTGATGAAAATTGCACCATTTAAGGACAGTTCAACCCTGAGTTCCGAGTATCTATTGGTTTGTAACTTTGCAAATATTTGCGTTATTGTATGTAAAAGTAACATTTCTAGAAAGTAAATTGTCGATGAACCCGATGGTGGCTTAAATTAATGTAAAACTTTCCTTAATTTGAGATAAATACTAAAAGAAACCGTGATCTTTGCCAAAAATTTCAGACAGCAAACCAAAAACAATTTGATTTCAGGATTTCTATGTTATTTTTTTTAAAACAAGACAAATTGTCTCAGGAATAGTTTTCTCATTTTTTAAGATAGCGCTACTTTTCGGAATTATTAGGAAGAAATGTCAAAAAAAATGTGCCATTTTTTATTTTTCTTTCAAAATTGATGTACATATTGGAGAAATCTTTAGTTGAAATCGAAAAGTGAACAATTGATAAAGCCGTTCCTAAGAAGACCGATTGCTATCGTTAAACCTTACCTTTTACTCGGTATTTTTGGAATTATTGTCTGAAAATTTCCCAATTTTGCGAAAATTGAACATTGAGAAAATCCGTGTTTAATAAAAAAAATGTGACTTTCACGCCATTTCAAGATATCTCTTTCTCAATAACTTATCTTTGAACTTCAAAATAGTTTGTTGTGATGAAAAATCATCTTTATGCACTATTGAATTCACAACGTCTTTGTCTCTAATCCAGCATAAGAATAATTGAATTTCATCTGGTCTAAATTACACGCTTTGTTTACATTTTCAAAATATTTTCGTTTTTCCAAGAGGCGTTCGCGCAAAAGTACATTTAAAAAAACACTCGCACGCTTCATTACGCAGCAGAAAAAATCACTGCGAGACACGATGCTGCGGGACTTGCGCTTGACGGCGTGAAATGTGATTAAAAGACCATGTGGTTTTTGTGACTGTAAAAGGGTCAAAATAGCTGTTTACATAGGCAAAAAATCACAGGACAGGATTGTCTTGCAGTGGATAAACCTTGTTGGTAATAAATAAACCATGTTCATTTTTAAAATGGTGCAAAAATCGAAATTTTCTAGAAACAAAAAAACAATACCTGACACTGCCCTTAAAGTAGATTGAAGTCCAGAACAAACCTTGGATGGATCGCAATATTTTGAGAATATTAGGACAGGGCAACTTTTGGTAATTTCAAGAAAGACCGCTCAATGCTTATCTTTATACAGAGTACTGTAAAATACGAAATTCAAATCAAAAGCGATATAAAAGAGCCACGGTGGAGTATTTTAGTAGTTAAATTGATGAACATAAAACATCCCAAAACTTTGGCAACAATAAAAACCCTTGGCTACAGTACCATACAAAAGCAGTGAAAAGTCGTTCTGGAGATTAATGGTGAGACTTGTTTTGATTTACCAAAGTTGTTGATTACATCAACACTTTTATACAACGGTTGCTAGTAACCTGTCAACAACACAAACTACCTCCACCCAAAATGAATTTGGCACGACCACAAAAAGTTCAGCAGCTTTATTCTGATAAGGGTATCACGGGTGGTCTTTCAAGCTTTCTCCTGTTATTCTGATTTTGTTTACTCTGAACTGTTTAAATTGCAGTCTAATAAAAGTAGGGGCTCTGGACAGAATCCAGCAAAATTTCTCAGGGATGGGGCTTCTGTTTTGAAAGACCCTATTACTTCATAATTAATTTATCATTAACACCAAAAATGAATGATGTAACCGATGACCTGAATGTGCCGTGTCAGCCACTTTTTAAAAAAGATCGTAGATCTGACGGGGAAATTATACACTCTGTCAAGCTCCAACTATGAAGTAACAAACGCAGGGCGTAGACATTGTACCGACTTTCAGCGCGTTCGTAGTCGAAGCACAAGCGCACTGCAAACTGAAAGGCGGCAGGGGATACGCCGCGATGCCCACTTCACTCAGGCCGGACAAAGTATAGGCCAATCAGCATACTCAGTGTGGTTTCAAAATTCTTGAAGTCTGTGTACAATCAACTTGACAATTACTTAAACCGATCATCAACTTCTTTATTCTCATCTCTGGTTTTAGAGGTAGTTCTCTACTGATACATGCCTTCACTCATGTACCGATCTGTGCGGTACACAGATCTCTCAGGGAAATACACGGTGTGGGGGGGGGGGGGGGGGGGGGGGGCGGGGGATGATGTTGGATCTACAAAAAGCCTTGGGCAAGGTAAAGACGATATCTGTGCAATAAATCCGTGCTGTGGGCATTAAATCGATAGATTGGTTTAGGTCTTACATGAGTGATAGACAGCAGATTGTCTGTGTGTATAAAACCAACTCCAAGCCCATGTCAATGACATGCGTTGTGCCTCAAGGCAGTGTTTTGGGGCCCACTTTTATTTCTTGCTATGTCAATGATATGCCAATCGTGTTGCACCGTAAGCTTTACTCTATGCAGGCGATAGCGCGTTGATTATGATGTAAAAGATCCCGAGGAAATTGCTAAGCTCAGCATGGAGCTAGAGTCGTGTCAGCAGGGCTCATCGACAACAAGCTTCACTTAACTTGGGTAAGACGAGGCCATTCTTTCCGGATCAAAATGAATTTAATTAAGTGCAATAATGAAACCCGGATAATTAACCTATTAAATCTGCAAACTCTGTCCAGATATTTGGGAATCACATTGGACCAGTGCCTATCAGGGGAAGCACTTGCTAATATTGTAATTAAAAAAGCCGAGGCAAGACATCCGGTTCTTTACAGGACAAGCCCATATCTTGATCAAAAATATCGCAAAATTTTAGTTTCAGTCTTGATTCAGTGGTTACATTGATTAGTATTATTTTCTTCTGTTTTCAGGTCTTAAAAAAACTCCAGAATGAACGACCGGTCACGCAAAATAAGATAGTTAGATTTGAACTTGTCTAGAATCAAGAACAAATGTTGGCCAGGATGAACACTGACAAATTAGGGCTTCTGAAGTTGTCATACAATTGAAACTTAACCATGTATCAACACTATAATAACAATCTCGCCAAGACATCCGAGTGATCCTTTTTATAAAACCCCCACCCGTATCAGAAAAGCAACGTGATAATAAAAGGGATAGCCACCTTAATTGTGTAGTTCAGGGTCAGGGGCAATTTGGCAGCAAAAACTTCCAATTCACTGCGATCAAGGCATGCAACTCCCTTCGGGCACTATCAATCGATCAAAAGTACGCCCACTCAAAAAGAAGTAAAATCTAATCTTGCCATGAAAAAAAGGACTAGAGACGCGTGACGCATTTTACTTGAAATGCTAGTGGTGTATCTCTTTTGCCTTGTTTTCTGTATGTCCTTTTGTAAGGATCCCAATGGAAATTTGAAATAAGCTCTTGTGCCTTTTGGGGCTATCCTTGGTTCATCAACATGTTTTTTATGTTTTGAGATCTTTAACATGTATTTTATGTGAATTTAATTTGCAATGTTTGATCTGACTGAATAAATATGCATGAATGACTGAAATAATCCGAAGAACAATGACTGATGGTGGCTATAAATGTCTTAAACATGGAACTCCTTGTACCGTAAGTGTGATCATTTGTAAATTTTTGGGATCGCCTTTTTTTTTTATAGGGAGGTTGGAGTATTTGAAAATAAAGACTTGCATAAAACTCCTTTAATGGGGGATTTATAGCATTAATGGCAATATTTTTGTCATGGGGATGAAAACCCCCTCCAATAATTCCACTGTTGTAGAAACTGGCCCAAAGGTATGCGTCTATGAGACGCTTAATAACGACTTAAGTGTTAATATGCCTCCTTCTCTGATAAACTTTAAAAATATTATTTTCTCAATTTTATTTGATAAAAGATTTCTCACGGAAAAGTATTTTGCTACTTAAAGAGAGAAGTGGAATATCCCAGTTTGTTTTGCTAAGTGCACGTTTAGATTGCACAATAGGGGAAGTGGGGAATACCCCAAGGATACTAAACTTAGTAGCTGACTCAACTTGTTTGTGCCTTTGAGATCCGAACATTGTAGATCAGGGGAATTCCCCCACAAAGTTATATGTGGAAAGTGATGTGATTCAGGGAAGTAATTTATGTGGATTTCTATTGGTCAGCAGTGCAAGGTTATGTTTATCATGATGCTGTTTTTAATGCTCTATTTTTAGACTGGGATCTTTGTGAAGTCAGTATATATTTGAGAGTGAGCTAGTCTGCTGTCAGCAAGTGCATCAGCTATACGTTTGGTTATAGCTAGTTTATCTACAATAATGGAGATGCTCCAAACAGGGCCAGGAATTTATATATTTGTAAAAGTCATGTGAGCGGGTGCTGTAATTATTCACTGTCGTTCTTTGAGCGAAAGTGCTGGGAATTCCAAAATAGGATTCCAAATGTGGCAGATTAGAAAATCGTGGGGATGATCTTGACTGATATACTGTGGATTTATTATCGTCGAGGGACTTAATTTAACCTGGTCGTCTTAAACTGCGGACAAAAGTTACTGAAGGACTAAGAAAGATTCCAATGGGCCTATACCTGAGGATTTATAATTGGGACTTTGCATGCTGTCATTTTGAAGTATTCGCTGTGAGGGACATATCATCGTTGAACTTCAACGCTTATTGTGGAATTAGTGGGACATTTTTGAGGACAATAAGTATCAGGTATATAAATTGTGTGTAATTGTGTGATTTGATTTATGTGACTTTTGTTTTGGACATACCAAATTCTTGAAACCAATCAAGTAAAGATTCATTAAAACTGTTATTATATAAAATTGCGATCATTTGGGCACAAGGCTCATTTACTGTGTTTGAAAGTAGTTCTGACCTTAGGCGTCCACGGGACGTCATAACATACGTAACCCATTCGTTGAAGAACAATTTTGTTTAAGAAATCGGTGCATTTTGAGGATAGAGAATGGGATAGAAGGTAAATTAGATTTCTTTCCTTATGCCCAAAATATTAGACCAATAGCAACCGCCCAAAATGACACTTCTGAACACAGATTTCTAGGTAGAAATCGGTTAATAATTTTTTGTTCATTAGCATGATGAGGCCAAACTTTGTGTGATATTGTTTGGCTTTTCTTTCTCCTTTTTGGCAACCCAAAAAGGCAACAAAATCAGATATTTTGGTTTAAAAACTATATAGAACATCTCTCATCTCATCTCAACGATATTTCTGAGATTGCGATATAAAATAATGAATAATGAGGTAGGTTTTCAATGTAAGCTTAAATTTCCAAAAAATTTTACACAGCCTGTTTACTAGACGTTTTCTTCTTACCTAGCCGTGTGCGGAGCACGGCTAAGTCTTGTATGTGTGCGATTTATCTTCTTTCTCCCGATTTCTTTCTGCCATATAACTTGACCTCATCTGACCTTTGACACATGCCACAGGGTCAGAAAATGACATTTAATTGCAAGAATATCTTCTTCTACAGGATGAAGCCGATTTGAACCAAAATGTGTCAGAGGAACCATTGACCCATGCCTCATATAGGGTGCTGCAGGGATAGGGGTCAAAGGTTCATAAAAGGGTCATTTCGGTCTGAAAAGCTAAAAAATGGTAATTTAAATTGGCCAACAATATATTCTTGTGCAGGATTAAGCCGATTTCATCCAAAGTGCATCAGAGGAACCACTTACCCAAGGCCGCATATAGGTGTTTAGGATTTCAGGAGTCAAAGGTCATTAAGGGTCACTTCCGGTCAAAAATACTCAAAAAAATATTCAAAAATGTTATCTCCAATTGTCAACATACTAGAGTGACGTAACCTCAGTTATGCATTAAGGTTACCTGATGACATGGAAGGTGTTTTTTATTGGGGTCCAAAGGTCATTTACAGTCATTTCCGGTTTTCGGCTAAAAAACTTCAAGAATGTTTATCTCAAAAACAGAGTAGAATCTTTTTATTTAACTGGAACAATGCATTTTCCCGGTGTACATGAGGTTTTTAATATCGGTCAAAGGTAATTAAAGGGTCAAATGGTTGCATTTTGTCAAAAAAAGTAACAATAAGACCACATTGGCTAGTTTGTGCTATATGCAAGGTAGCATGGTTAACATGACCCATGCATATGAAGCAGCTGGGGACCCTTCACAAAAGCTGTGCTCGGCACGGGGTCAAAGGTCAAGGGTCATATTGACCACGGCTGTGTACAAGTGGCCTAGGGCCACGAGCTCTAGTGGTTTCACTGTTATCCATTTGTTTACTTTTAACAGAGATGTCTTTCTTTCTGTGGTGTTTCATTCAGGAACACTGCCGACATTTGAAATTTGATACATAGAGTACTTATACAGTTTGTATGAGTTAAATTAACAAAATTCAAACACCATTATAAATAATAATGACACCACCACCACCACAATAAACAACCACCACACCACCAACATACACTAACAACAACGATGCATAGTAAATCTAAAAGCGGACCCTGAGTCTAGCTCCCTTTTAGAAGGTAAAAGGTTGAAAATTGAGCAGTGGCGTAGCCGGGGGGGGGGGCGGGAGGCTGAGCCCCGCGATCGGACACCCTTGCCCCCCTGCTTCCCCCTCCCCCCCGGCAATGAATTGCCAGTTTTTACACGGAAGCCTATGGAAATGGAAATTTAACCCCTGATTTTGGGCTCCCGCTGGGGACGAGCTTGTCCCGCCTTTTCCCCTCGATTTGAAAAGTCTAGCGACGCCACTGAAATTGAGGAAGGGTGTGTGCAGGTTAAAAAATCGTATTTGGCCTTTAATCCCGATTGAAAACGTTTTGTTATTTTTAATCTGTACAGTGTCAAAAATGTTAATGTCTCTCTCTATACAATGTTATACATGATGCATTTTATTCCACTTCTTACTCGGACTAAGCATAGCTCTGAATGACTACGATCGAATATTTTCAAAAGCAACAGAAAAGTAAAGACGGCTTTGCACCAGGACTTCTCTTGTGCATGTGTTTAGGCCTCGTATATATAAAACTATTGTTTACTTACAGTTTCGCAGATCTAAAGTCAAAACGCACTGAACCGGAAAGTGGAGTGCATATAGATTTTTTTTGGATAAAATGAAAGATAATGTGTTGAAAGTCCTCCAAAAGTTTTTTACAAGGTTTTACACTTACTTTTAAAAATAATAGGCTGATTTAACAAAACAAAAATGCATATTGTTTAACACTTAGTACTTATACAAATTCTGCTCTAACTAAAGACGGGAGTAGTTTTCAACTCGACTTATTGCAGTCTTTTTTATTTTAAGCCCAATATTTCACAAAATTCAAAGAATATAAAACTTGACATGATTTATATCAAAAATATTAATAATAATATTTGCATAATTATTCCCAATTTATCGATTTTTGTAGAAATTACCACGCCCGTAATCTTTCCATATAAAACGTAATTAAAATGGGTAATTGACTTATACATAATTTTCATAAACTGTGACTCCTAATTGGCTTACAGTTCAAGTTTAAACCTCCTTGCGACCCAATCTCTGTTCAGAAATTTACCAATTCAAGACGTGAGTCCCAAATCACTGATTCCAACTCAAACACTCAACGCGCTTCATGTGATGCGGCAATGGTAATTGATGAAAGTTACGGGAGTAGCCAACCATTGGAATAATCGACGCTGGTACCCGCTTTTGTGATTCGTATGCAAATGACAGAATACCCCCTATGCGCAAATATCCGTTGTGGGTTTGTGCGTCAGGTGGGAATGTGAAATCGTTTGGTTTTTTAGTTAGGCAATAGGCATATCATCGATGAAAATAATTAATCAAGAAGCTTATACGAGACTATTTTCTGTAATAAATGGCAATTTTTACATGTTTAATTACATATTTTCATACACATATGTCACGAATTCCTATAGAGCCTAGTTTCTATAACGTGGTATGTGGCCTTGAAAAAAATAGCTTATCCGCTTGCATTTAATGAGCTATTACATGTTTATAATCTATTTCTTTTAATTTAAATTTTAGGAAATACTTTTTCCTAGTAAAAAAAATACAGTTTGACAAGGACCTGTTAGACATTTTTTCACGTTGGTATATATGACATTTGTTTTCCACACTTCGTCAAAGCGAAGTTTCATGACAATATTTCAAGAATTTTAATACAACAGCAGATACACTGTAAAAATGACAGCGTAAGTTAGGGGAAAATACTGTAAAAAGATGTAACAATTATTGTATTTGGAAAAACGGGAAAATAATGGCACAAGCTCCGTAGGTCTCATAAGAAAGCTACTATTTTTCTCATTTACCATGTAAATCTTAGAGGCCCAAGGACGTATTGGTTTTGAAGTTATGAGCGAAATGTGACCTATGTGTGGTTCTTACCAATATTATTTTTACACAGTGCTCTGTCATGGCTATTGGGCTTACAAAATCACGTTTTTAAGCTCTCGCATCAAAACGGATTGCGATACGCTCCGCGAAACTTTACAGATGGATTTTGGAGTGAAGGCCAACGATCAAATGAAAACTTCATATCCTTAAATCGGGCATCCCCCTTTGATGTATGTTAATGACTGCAGCTCATCACTAACATTACAGTGGTCTTATTTTCTGTTTGTTTGTTTTGTTGCTTTTATTTTCATTAATTCTATTTCTTAAAACTATTCTCTTTTAATGTTTCCTTTCATTCATTAATATTAAATTAGATAACGAATGAGACATGCGTTTTAATGAGAAATGGGGTACACGAATTTAATGTAGTTTGCTCTTCAACTTCGAAGCTCCAGCAACAGGTTCTTCCTATTTTAGAAGAGACCATTTAACTGAATGGATTTCGGAAAGTTTTCGTAAATAATAAACAATACTTTATGAACTGCGAACACTATTACTGTATTGGTAACGGTAAATCATTTTACGTGTATCACTTTAAATATCTCGAAATAATAAAATCTCGAGAAAATATCTCAGGATAATTTTAATGTTAAAAAAAAAAAAAAAGGTAAGTTTTTTTTTTTTTTTACCCTTTTTTTTTACCACCCAGTGGTAAACTTTTTACCCCTCTTAAATTAACGGGTTCACAGATGACCCGCTTTTAAATGTGCAAAGGGTTTGAGTTAGATACCGGGCCTCAATAAGGCGAGACGGAAATGGATTTTAGGGTTGGGAAATCATAAGGAGATGGGCTATTTTGGATGTAGAGGGACTTCGTAATGGAGATGGTATTCAGGTGTTAAGGGACTTCATGATGGCGACGGATTTAGAATATACGGGACCTCATAATTAAAGATGGAATGTATGGTCATAATCTCCCCTTATGAATATGAGGCTCTTACAACTAAATTCTAACTCCAAAAAAAAAAAATAAAAATCAACAAATACCTCCACTCTCTTATACACCCTAAAATCAGATAGCCAGCGGGAGCTCACCAAAGTCCCCATTTGTCTTTGTTACCAATTTTTGACACGGATCAAATTGAATTAAATTTGATCATTTTTGATACCAATATTAGTTTTAAAATGGACAAACACCTTGATGGACTTCCCACTGATATTTTTCCATATCAAATGACTAAATTTTTTAAGTCTGGTATCTAAAAAATCCTATCACATTTAAATGACGGTCCGTTATGTAGCGACACATAGGGTACTAGTTTTCCCTTAAAGGTGTACTAAAAGATTTTCACATATCAGGTGTCCCTAAAAAAAAGTTTTTTAAAGACTGAATTTCATTGCACAAAGGTTAAAGTTTCATCAATAATATCCCCATCTGAAAGTGATAGGTTTATTCTTTTAGTAGCACAAATTTTATATAGAGGCTAGGAGAAACTGGCGAGCATTGAATTAAAGAAAGCGAACAATACACGGTCCTTCGAAACCGGTCCCTTTCGCTAATTCTAGTCCGTGATATTTACCACTGGACCACAGAGGACTGTGTTTTTACTGTGGATACTCGGAAGAAACGATCGGTAATGTATATCTATCTTTATTCCTTGTATTTCAGAGTTTCAAGCGGACCGTAATTATATTATTTTAGAAGGGTGGTCCTATATACATGATTCTGGCAGAAACTATGACGAAGCAAACTCAAAGCAATGCACTCGGATCAAGTAACTGATACAACCCGAGAAAGTGACAAGACAAATTTTATAGAGCTCGGAGAACTGGCGAGCATGATTAAAAATAATAGACGAAATACACGGTCTCGTACAAAACTTTGTATTTCCTATTGGAACAAATGCGAAATTCGACCTATGTTTTGTAATTGATATAGGCAATCAAAATATGCTTTAAGTTTTCAATTTTAAGACATTTAAAGGGGGATGGTCCATTTAAGGATATGAGTTTCATCTTGTTAGATTGGCCTTCACCCCAAATCACCATCTGTAAAAGTTTCGCTCTGATATGTCAATCCGTTTTGATGTAGAGCTAAAAACTGATTTTGTAATCCCATAGAGTAATGTGTAAGATTAAGATTGGGCGAGACAGGACCAAATGAAGGCCTGAGCCACATTTTCGCTCAGAAGTTCCAAACCGAACATCCTACGGGCCCTAAGATTTCACAGGTAAATGAGACAAATAGTAGCTTTCATTCTGATATCAAAAATGTTGACCACTGCCGGTAATCCTGGGGCTTTCTGGAACTAGGCTGGTTAGCGATCGGGCCATGCAGGTATTTTCTATTGAGTGTCTGAATCGATATGAATCACTATCTTATGAACTATATATGGGGTGCCTGGAAAACCTCGCGTTGCACCTTTACACGTACGTTTATGGTGGATTTAAACCTAAACTCCATCTTCTACAATTTTGAGGTGCCTCAGAAGTCCCATAAGGAGGGTCACAAAGGGTACTACAGATATTTCCTTTAACACCCACAGAATAAGTTTGATTTCAAACCTAAAATCCAACTCTGTTTGTGAGGTGGCCCTATAGATCCACCTAAATATCATTTCACTTCTGAGGGCCTGTTATTAATATCTGACCTACTGACTTACTCGATACTACAAATGTGTTATACATAAACTTTTATCGTGGCGTTGTAATCCTTAATCTTCCCATCTCCATTATAGACACCTCCCTAGTGGGATCCCTTTCTCGGAAACAACATGTGTTTGTGTCTAGCTTACCCAAATAAAAGGTACCGTCAATGTTTCTTAGTACATTAAATATTTTTTCTAATGTAATAATATGTTTAAAAGGAACAAACCATAATACGCTGAAGTTTCCTTTTCTTCTTGAGCGACCCTCCTCCCTACCCTAGTAGTACAAGGAAGCCTGATCAAATTTTAAAGTTTTTGGCTCTCACTGTCTTCATACCGATAACGTTTTACAAACGAAATCGACCCTTTTCGTCCACCCCGCCACGAAAGGATTTCATTAAAAAATGGACTTCGTTGACCTCTGCTTGAATTGGCCCTTAACCTTAAATAAAGGCCATGGGCCCGTAGGAAGTACTAGTATAAGGGTTTATAGGCAAAATTGATGCAAGTGTACGTGTATTTCTTGCATTTCAGTTGTGCACCTAAGCCATTGGAATACACCACTCCGGAGTGGTTCTATGACAAAATACCTGATAACTCAAAACGCACCAGGCAACGCTATGGCAACTTTTAGCTGTTCCCAATGCAGAAAGTCATTCGAAAAGTTTTCATTTGTCTTAATTTTTTCTCCCCTTTCTTATGTTTTTTTTGTTTGGGGGGGGGGGTCCTATTTTGACTGGACTATCTGATAAAGAGAAAAGGCAACTTTGGGAGACCTTTGTTGGCTGTCACTTAACCAGCAGTATATATGCGGTTTTACTATAATCGTATGGCGGCCTTTTGGATGTTTGCAAATTTAAAACAAATTAAGGGTTAAAATATATTATAGTCCTGCTTCCTTCCCCAAAACATAGAATTAGTACTTAAAATTGGTGACAATACGGTAATCCACCTGAGAAGTGCAATAAATTTGAATTATGCACATTACTCAACACTGGGACGCAACGCACAAGGGCAAACATATGCAACTTTTATTATGTTTGTAGATACTCCAGAAATGCATCCAGCAGCTTTCATTTGGTCCTTTTTTTTTTTTTCCGTCTCAAGTCATGTTTTTGACTGGACTAAACTTTCAATGGTGTGATTTTATCCGCTTCATATTTCAAGCATTCATGGGTGTTAGATACAATTAAAAAAAAAGGTTTCTATTAGAAAAAGTTTCTCTAGTTCTAATCTTTAAAAAGGTTCGCTTTTCTCGCTTTTTTTTTAATAGGATTGGGTCCAGGATTAGGACTAGTCCTAATATGGTTTACGGTTAGGGAATTATGATTAGGGTTAATGTTTACGGTTAGGGTTTAAGATGAATAAGTTTTTATTGTTTTTATATTGAGCTCGAGTCATCACTCTACACTATAACTTAAACGTATAATTCGGAATTTAGGGCCGTAAATGAATATAGGCCTATATTTTAGTATTTATTTTGCTAGCATTTTTTGTGAAACACGCCCGGAACGTTCCTGACGGTGTTACAAAATAAGAAAGCAAAATGCAGAATAAAGTTATATAATATAGGCTTACAAGTCTTTTTTTAACATTAGTGTTCAAATTAATGTTCTCTGCAGGCGATTTGACAGCAGTAACATTAATAGGTACATTGATGTCAACACATGTGTCTTAATAGTAAAACATGGAGTTTTTTTTCATTGTAGAACAAAATTTTGTCTACTTTTTATCTTTGTTTTTTACCTTTTTGCTCTAGAAAGCAACAATTAAGATAACTATTATCCCTTGACTAGCCTCATCACCTTTGATAGGCGTTGTCCAAAGAAATCACACAGGCGCGCCCTTACAGCATTCATGTGTACAAGTGCCGTTTTGCGAGCAGGAAAGGAACTGAAAACGAAAAGTATTAGCAATGGCTTAGCCACATCACCTGATCACCGCCAGATACACATTCTAGCAATCCACTAGTTTCATTCAAAATATAGTTCTTCACTTATCTTGATAAAAATTTCTGTTTATTTTGAGAAATGTGTCAATATCTGATCTTATTGGAATGTTGAGTGTAAAGTTAGTGAAATTTGTTGAAATTGTGGTTGTAATTTTGTGTTCCCAAATATGGTGTTTTGAGGATCAGCGTATTAAGTTCTATTTCTTATTTCTTTCTGTTGCTGAGTGATTTTTTTTCTCCTTGAGTCCGCCCAATGGGGGGGGGTACATTTGTAGTAGCAATCAGTGCTGCAGACGAGGCGGTCATGCCTCTTCGATATAGCACAACCACCACAACGATCAAAAATATAAGAAAGAATGCCCAAACCGATTATGGCGCTTTGATTGGGTCTATCATGGGTTCCCATGACCCACAACACCCTCGTCCGGTATGACACATAGAAAACATCAAAATTTTTTCTTTCAGTATTTCGCTTTTTATTACGTGTTAAACCTGGCGTTGTCTAAAATGGAATTTCTTGGCCGCCCTCCCCTGATGATTGATAATAGCGGACTGATGTTATTCACATCTCTGAAAACTCACTGAACTTGCCGGTTAAACTTGATCTGTGTGAACTGAATAGTCACTAAATGACTTGGCATTATTACACATCAGTCCCAGTTGTGATTTGGAAAAAAAATCTCCATGACACTGTAAGCTTATCAGTCAATTTTGCGGCCAGATTAGAACTCCTACCGGTGGAACGTTGCAAAATTAAGCAACCTCACAGGCAAAATTTAGCAAGGAATTTGGGGTGAGGCTAAAGTCACCGCCCTTGTGATATTTTTTTTTCCATATCAAGCTAGTAGGCCTATAATGCAGATTCACACTGAGTCATATTTATAACCACGTTGAACATGCTAATCCCGGGGGATGGGGGTGGGGGGGGGGGGGGGGGGGGGGGGAGGACGGGGGGACTGCCATTTTCAGAATGTATGATTGTAATGTAAGGCCGTGAATACACTCCTTCCTTTTCAGCAACACATGTCAACCACAAAGACCAATTTAAATAAAAAAAAATAAGTGTTTAGGGGTGGCGGTGGCAGACTTCTTTTTTTCGGGGGTTGATTTTTTGGGAGTGAAAGTGAATTCTGTGGCAGGGCAGAATCTTAAAATGGAAATTGTTAACCAATGATGGCTCCAAATCGCTTAGATATTTGGGCCAAATTTGATTTAATCCCCACAAATCGCGATTTGCTTTTCTTTCTCGCCGGGGGGGGGGGGGGGGGGGGGGGATTTACAAGCCTCGTGCGCGCCACTGCCTACACGAGTATGGGAGACAACCGGCTATATTGACTTTTCCAGAAACTGGCAATTTGAATCTTTTCTCTTACTTTGATGTGATTTGCAATATCAACTCATTATGCTTTTTATGCTAAGGTTAAGCGGAAATTCCTACTTCGATGTCATTTCAATTTCAAAAAAAAACATTGATTGCCAGTGGTGCAAAAATGCGTGGCTTACAATAGGTCCCCCTCCATTTTGCTATTCTGACTTGCCCCTTTGCCAATCTTCTGAGGTAAAATTATTCAACATTTATTTTTTAAATTGCTGATCATTGTTTTTAATTTATCAGTAGGGGCCTATTTTTTTAATGGCTGGCGACGGTTATAGTGGCAATGAGGATTTCAATTTTTTCCTCTCCATGCATTACTTCAATTAAGCACAGAGTTCTACAGCCTGACAATTCATCATATACTTTACAAACTTCCTCAATTTCATGGCACAGTTTCAATAACCTCAACTCATTATAAAAGATGCACCCGGTTGTCATGTATGAGTCATGACCATAATGCATAGGTCAGTTCATTGTTATGGCCGGTATATAGGGAGGTCATACCATTGTCCCTGGAAGTGCCAATATAATTAGTAAATCACACCTTATATAAAACTAAGCAAACAGGCCACAGATAAACATTCCCCCTTGTGATGCGTTTTTATACACTATTATGACCTGTGTTTTTCAGTGTAACCAAATGTCCATAGTTCCAATGCATTAGCAGGTGGATGGATTTTTTTTTTTTGCATTTTAAAAATTAAATAGCATAATAAAATGGTCAAATTTTTACATTTGTCTCTTTACTAGCATTGCCTTCAACTGTCAGCCTTTCAAAGGGGAGGTGGGAAGGGTCAAAAACATCATGTTATATATGCAAATAATCAATTAATGCTTTGTGAGTGTTTTTTTTTCTTCTCAGAAAAATAGTATTAAAATGGGGTTGGTTAATAGGTACGCATCACAACTTTTTTTTAATTTTTAATCACAATTCAATTCCCATCTTTTCAAATTTTCAGAAAAAAATAGACACAGATAAAGTCTATATTTGAAAAATCCATGTTGGTCCAGGTATGTTGCTGAGACACACTGCCATGTAGCTTTTAAATAGATCACGGTCCCAAGATAAGAAAATTATCTTCCTGTTGCCTTCTCACCTTGGCTGCCACAGCAATATATGCTTTGAGATCACAGTGACCGCCATGTCTTTGCTTATACACCTGGCATGTAGCTTTTTAAAATTAGATCCAAAACGGCCAAGATCCAGAATATCTTACTGTTGCCTTTCTAAACCTATTGGCTTGCCAGCAGCAATTATGCGTTGAGATCACCGTTCCATGTATTTGCTGAGACAAACCCTGTCCAGTAGCTTTTAAATTAGATCACGGTCCCGATTAGAATTATCTTACTGTTGCCTTTCCAACCTATTGGCTTGCCAGCAGCATTATGCTTTGAGATCACAGCCAACACTGGAGTTTTTTTTCAATTGTAGACAAAATTTTGTCTACTTTTTATCTTTGTTTTTTGAACTTGCTCTTAGAAAAAGCAAACAGGTAAGATAACTATTATCCCTTGACTAGCCTCATCCACATTGCCAATAGGCAGTTTTCCAAAGAATAACACAGGCCGCGTTCTTAAAGCATGCAATGTGTACAAGTGGCGAGCAGGAAAGGAATGAACACGAAAAGTATTAGCAACTAAAGCTGCCGACACCTGATCACCCCAGGATACACAAGCATAGCAATCCACATAGCGTTCACATATAGTTTTCGTCACTTATATTTGATCAAAAGTCTGTTTGTTTGAGAAATGGGTCAATATTAGTTGATTATTATTTGGAATGTATTGAGTGTAAAGTTAGTGAAAATTGGTGAATTGCGAAGTGTAATTTTGTCCAATAAGGTGTTTGATGGAGGGTATTAATTTCTTTCTGTTGTTGAGTGGATTTTGTTTTTCTCCTGGTACGCCCTCATTGGTAGCTATTGGTAGTAGTAATCAGTGCTGCAGACGTGGCTGGTCAAGCCTATTCGAATAGAACACACCAAAACGAATCAAATAAATAAAGAAACGACCTCCCAAACCGATTTAGGCGATTGATGTGGGTCCATCCATGGGTGTTCCATGACCCACACACGTCCCTAGTGCGTTTTGACAACATAGAAAAAATTAAGAATTTTTCGATTCAGATTTGCTTTTACGTGTGTTAAACCAATGGCGACGTCGCAATTTGGAATTTCTTGTGCCGCCCTCCCCTGATGATTGTTAATGAGGAGCTGAATGTTATTCACACTCTAGGCAAAAAATTCACTGACAACTTGACGTGTTAAACTGAAGATTTGAGCTGTGTGAACTGAATAGTCACTTAAATGACTTTAGCAAGTATTAACAATCCGTACAGTTGTGATTTGGAACAAAGAATTCGCCCTCTTGACATTGTAAGCTTATCAGTCAATTTGCGGCCAGATTACTCCCTCCGGTGTAAGTTTCAAAATTCACAACCTCACGGCAAAATTATAGTTAACGGTCAGCAAGGAAGTTGGGTGAGGGTAATTTACCGCCTTGTGATATTTTTTTCATATCCAGCTAGTAGGCCTATAATTGTCAGATTAAGCCCGGGGGATGGGGGACTGATTTCAGAATTTTTGTATTGTAATGTAAGGCAGTGTAGTCCACCCCTTCCATTTTTAAACTGTCACCAAAAGATCCAATTTAAAAAATAAGGTGTGTTTTTAAACCCAGTGACGTCGTCAGACTTTTTTTTCGGGGTTGATTTTTTGGATGGGGAAAGTGAAATTCTGGGCAGGCAAATTTTTAAAAATGACATTTTTAACCTATTATGGCTCCAAATCGCTTATTTTTCCCAAAATTGGCCAAAATTTTGATTTAATCAAAATCTCTGATTTTGGTTTTTCCTTTCTTTTCGCCGGGGGGATCGCACCCTCGTGCGCCGCCAATGCCTAACCGTAGTGGGAGACACCCGCCTAGATTGAATTTCCAGCAAACTGGCAATTGATCTTTTTCTCTAAACTTTGTTTGATTGCAATATAAAACCATGCTTTTTAAGCTAGGTTTTAAGCGGAAAATTCCTACTTCGATGTCATGTCCATTTTCAAAAAACAGTTAATTGGCAGTGTGCAAAATGTGTGGCTTTACAGTAGGTCCCCCTCAGGTGTATTGTGAACTGCTTTTCATCCTTCTGAGTTAAAATTAATTTCAAAATTTATGTTGTTTAATTGCTGAATCATTGTGTTCAATTTATCAGTAGGCCTACATTTTAAATGACTGGGCGAAGGTAATACTGGCAATGAGGATTTCAAGTTTCCTCTCCATGCATTACTTCAAAAAATCACCGAGTTCTCACAGCCTTGACACATCATCATATACTTTACACCTCAATTCATGGCACAGTTTCAGTAACCACCTCACCTCATTATAACAAGATGGCAACCCTGGTGTCAAGGTATAGTCATGAAGCCTAAGAATGCGCAGGGCAGTTCATGTTCTGCATGGTATATCAGAGGTCATAACATCCCCTGGAATGACAATGTAATTAGTAAAATCACACATTATATAAAAGCTAAGCTAAACAGGCCCAGATAAACATCCCATATTGTGATGAGTTTGTATACATTATTATGACCTGTGTTTTCAAGTGTACATGTACACATAGTTCCAATGGATTAGCATGTGGATGGATTTTTTGCATTTTAAAAAGTTAAATAAAGCAATAATAAAATGTCAATTTTAACATTTTGTCTCATTATGGCATTGCCTTCAACTGGCCGCCTTCGGGGAAGGGGAAATGTGGGAAGGTCAACACAGTTATATATGCAAATAGGTCAGATTAATGTTGGGTAGTGTTTTTTTTTCTCATAAGAAATTTTAAAAAAAAAAAATTAGGGGGTGGTTAATAAGTACACATCACCAACTTTTTTTTTTAATCACAAATTCCAATTCATTTTTTCAATTTTCAAGACAAAAAATAGACACAATAAAGTCTATATTGAAAAAATCCAATGTTTGAATGCGGAACCTTAGCTTGTTTCTCATAAAATCAGGTGCATACCATTTCTGTTGGTTGTGAGTTGTAGGCAAAATGGATAGGGTGTCAGTTGGATCAAGTTTGGCAAGCTTTGGAAGGCCACACGCGACAATTGATCCTACCTCTAGTACAGGCATTGTCTTGTTCTTCCATGGAGGATGTAACTATGTACAATTATAGCCTTCAATGGCGATGTTCAACGAGGCCCATTCGGAAGAGAGGAAGTGCAAACTATCAAGTTGATAATGGTTGATATAAGCACAACCGGGGGTTCGTCATTTTGCCCAATTTCCTCCAAACTAGGGGTCAAATGATAATACGCAAGTTGACATGCCGCGCCACGTGGAATAATACGCAATCAACGACTAAAGGTACTATCAGTCATTGTTTAAATCAGAATATCGAAAAAAATACTCAAAATCGATTTTTGCATGTCTCTGTAAATGTAACAAGTATTATAGCTATCCCATAAATACCCTACAAATTATAAGACCAACAGCCATCTGCTGCCTTCTTCCGTTCAGTAAGTTTTCAGTGCAAAACGCACTTATGAGAATCTAGAAGACGCATCCTTCACTTCAAGCTTGGTCCGCAAATTTGAAATATTTGATCTCGATGAATCACTGATAGTGTTATTTAAAGATGAAGTAGCTCGGCGGGACCTTGCAACGGTTCACACTTTCGACGAAGGGATGAGTTAACGTCAGAAACAACGGCTTTTATGAGTTAAATCTAAGATCTTACCCATGAAAGGCAGGTCAGGCTTTTGCCAGTTCATTCATACATTGAAACATTATATTAAGAAAAAAAAAAACATACATTAAAACAAAAGTACAAAAATCATTTTGCATGATGAAAAATCGCAATATGCCTAGAAGTATAGGGAATTTTAAAACCTCATGAGAATATGTGAAAAAATCGGGGCTTATTCTGTCTAAGCAAGAAATAGGAGATCATTAGATAAGCATTACGTGTTGATGAGCACATTGAGCAACTACTGCGGAAAGAACAAAACAGATTATGTGTTACTAACACATCTTACGGATTGAGGGTACGACCTGGTACAAATTATGCGTTTCTTTTCACAGAACACTAATCTGAATTAAATGTTATAAGGATGTGTTCATGTGGGAATGTCACCTGGTTTTTGACATTTATGTTTTTTGGATTGTCGATGACCTTTCGAAATCATGAGGGGTCTTGGAAAGATAATGTACAGACACTGGACCAATGTGCTTGTATTTAATAATAATAATAATACATACAGAGTTCGTAAAGCGCAAAATCATCAAAAGATCTCAGTGCGCACACAAAAAGCATCCACAAAAAAAAAGAAAAGACTCACAAAAAACCCATGAGTTTGGGGAATTGCATGTGTGGAATATAAATGAGTCTTTAACTGGCTCTAGAACTGATTAAGGGAGGATGAAGTACGAGTGTGGAGAGGGAGAGTTCCAGGCTGATGGCGGCAGCAAAACGAAAGGGCACCGCTCCCAGCAGATTTAGAGCAACAGAGAGTTTGAGGGTTTTTGCGATGAGGCAAACACAGGATCTGGACGGTTGGTAAGTGCCACAGGACAGAAGAAGATAAGATTGCAGGGTCCCTTCAAAATAAGCGAAAAACTAAAACAACAGTTTAAATTTAATGCGATAATGATAGGGAGCCAGGTGAATGCTCTGGAGAATGGGTGTTATCTGATAATATTTGCGATTTTTTCTAGTTCTGAGACGCGCAGCGGAAATTCTGAAGCTCTTGGTAGTCGAACAAGTTGATCTGAGGTGATACCAGCCAAGGTTGATTTGCCAAAAGTCAAAAGACGAGATGTATATGGAATGACAATTGCAAGAGATTGCGTTGTGGGACCAAGTATTGACGAAATGTTGCCAATGCGTCTCAACGGCCTAAGATAAAAGGAAAACGGCCAGACCTCGACTAATGTGGTGGCCATGGATAATGTTTTGTCTAATTACACCAGATATTTAAACTGCTGGCTCTTGAAAAGAGATGAGTCGAATCAAAATCTGGATGTGGTATCACTGTCAACTTTTTCAAGCCTAGAAGCAGTAGTAACCAACCAGTTAAAACCTCTGTTTTTTTCAGTGTTAAGCATGCGTTTGTTGCTATCCATCCAATCAAGGATGGCAATAATCCCAGTCCTGAACAGTTCTTTAGTACATCAAATTTCTAGGAGGCCAACATTGAGAGGAATTCGGTTATAGTCGGCATCATATTTATGAAATTTTATCAGTCGAAGACTCCTGTGCACTATCGCTTCACGATCGGAATAGATAAAGTAATTGTAACGACGGAAGGAAACAGTATTGATACATTCAAGAAGTGATCGTTAGGGTACAGGGTGACCACACGCTGAATATCATCAAAAACTATCCGCGTTCATACCACCCCACGGCTCCCAGGGCTACGTTTTTAAAATGAGCGAACAATTTTATAACATTAACACAGCCTTATTTATTATGTTATACCATAATAAAATTTAAAACGGGAGTACTGATTTAACACTTAAGTGAATGGCCAAACAGCTTCAAACCTTCTAATTAGCAATTGGCAGCTGGTACCTCAATAGTGGTGTGAAAATGCGGCTGGCCTATTCTTGACGAAAATGCGTACCTTGCAAGACTTTATCATCCTCATTAGACCTATGTCCGAAGCGTTGGACGAAAGCCGCAACACGTTTCCATGCTGGATTTGCAGCAAGACTTAACATACTCTAAAGCATTACCCACGGCCTGGGTGAAGTCCAAACACAATCGAGAACTCATGTAATCTCACCACTTTCTAAATACGACCAAATGCAACATCAACATTTTACAAAAGTCAGAAATCATGTCAGATATAAGTTACTTTTAAAACGAGGCAGATGTGATATATTAAAGGAGATCTCGAAGTACCGTGTAAAAGTAATAATGATAGCCCCAAATTGAGAACAATTTTTGCTATAAGATCCAAACCAAAACCATAGCCCTAAGATTTCACAGGTAAATGAGAAAAACGTAGAGGCAGCTTTCTTCTGATACAACCAAATTTGACCACCACCGGTAAAATATGGAGTCCCTGGGGACGAAGATATTAACGATAGGAAATGGACCTTCAAAAAAGGTATGGGAAAATATATCCCTAACGCCCTTTAAACTGACTTTAAATTAAAAAAAAACAAGATTAACGGAGCGGACCCACTGCCTTGTTTTGGTTTTTTGGTGCTGAATCGTCAGATTTCCTTCTAGGGACGTTAGGGATATAGGTATGATTAAATGTTAAACACAAGCCGCAAATATTGTCAGATTATGATCAAACATTGGTGTGAAGACCACATTTTCCCAGCACCTTGCTTAATCGAGCTAATCACACAAGGTACTATATCCGATACGTATATTCCGGTTAAGATGATGATAATATTTTAAAGAGTCCCAGGAAATGAATGATAAACCTACTCCAAATTTGACGGGGGATTCATTCAATAACAGGGCACTAGTGACATGCATTAGGAAAACTTGATTTCAGTCAGTGCATGAATAGATTCACACAGTACCTGGAATTTTCTATTACTCTTGAAAAATCACTAGTCACTATGATGCCAGCACCAACCCACTATTGACATGTGCTTTCACGCCACTCCGTAGCCCTTGAAACAAAACCACAATCATTCGAGTTGCATTTCCTGGGACCTTTAAAGAAGCAGTTGCAATTTTAGTTTTGTCTGATGCATTCATCGATAAGCATTTAAAGGAGATGACCTTGAAATGCCGGAGCATAGGAACTGATTTATAGATGAAACGGGAGTACGAAACAAAGCAAAACAAACAAAGCAAAACAAAAAAGCTTGGCGCTAAAACCTATAGCCCTACCACAATCACGTAGTGCTAACGGTGTTAAGCTGACAACAGATTCATAAGCACGAACACTGTTTAATGTCTATTCGACAGGTACTGTTACAGTCGACAAATAGGTATCAGCTCTTATTATCTGGTGATTCCTTGATTGCGAAAAAGAATTGGATTCGGTACTTTGGAAACGGAGCCATAAATTGAATGCCCATTTATTGAAAGGCAATTTCGTCTCGCTTACGATACTTTGATTTATAAGTGTATTACCGTCGCGGCGAAGCCATGTTATCGGGCTGAATGCACATCGCAGCATGTTGCAGCATGGTGTCCACTTAATCTGTAAACACTCAATAATGTTCTTTAAACCTTCGTCTTACAGGGGGGGGACGACAACAGAACATACTAAAATATCATCTTAGTACACTAAGAAGATATATTCAGCTAATTCACTTGAGGTGATCTAAACATTGTGTAAGGTATCCAAAATATATCGTCCCCTTAGAGCAAGAACTGGCTATGTCCATTTTGGGAATTTTTGACCATCCATTTGATCAACGAGTGTGAGATTCAAGTTTGGATTAAAAGTATAAGTAACATGAACCTAGACGATTATTTTTTATTCCAGATTTTTCAAACACCGCTTATACTTATGTCTTATTTCTTATTTGTTAGCTATAATCAAACTTAAAACTCGCCTACTCAAAATTCCATTTTGGACAAAGCCAGATTGGCTCTAAGGGGACGATATATTACATAGTGACGGTGGTAGTGTGTAGTCCACCTAAATTTTAAACCACTCAATAAGTCTTTAACCCTCGTAACGAGGGGTGGAAGGCAGAAAAATACTCAAATTATCATTTTTTTACACTTAAGGAAGAATCTTAAGCTAATTCACTTGAGGTGTGATTACCTAACATTGGTAGTATTCCAAATATAATTACATAGTGACGGTTGTTAAACAAAAAATCGGATTTGTTTCTGCAGAAAATCGCATTTGAAAAAATGCGGAACTCCAGAGGGCCGTACACATTCCCTAACATCCGATTCCAACAATCAATCCGATTAAGAACGAAATTAAAACTAGAAATTATTGTAGTAATATTCATGGATATCTTACTTAATAAATGGGATGGTATCCATAACCATCGTATCCGTCACACCAAAACATACGCAATCGGTGATTAGTTTCATGACATAGTGACGGATGTTGAATTTTCTCTATACTAAAGCTTTATTCAGCATCCGTCATTATGAAAAAACAACACTCGGCTTTATTATATATAATATATATTATGTATTTTTGACCAGATTTTTTCTAATAATTTGGTTTGTATGATGTCATGCTGCTGATGCAATGGGCAAGAGCGTCCCCACTCGTTCGTCTGAGGCGAGCAAACCTGTAGTGTTTGCGGTAGATTGTACCTGTAAATCAATAAATTGTCTCACTAACAATGGCCCGGTGCAGCGTGACATTGTCATCTTGCAGCTGTGAAAATTTTTACATATACCTTCTTGCCATGTGGCAGGACAATGGTTTTCCAGAATAGCCAGGTACACGACGGCGTTCGTGTCTCCATCTGGCAGCCAGTGAAGTTTTCCTCCGTTTTAATGAATACCGACCCAGACATATCACTGAGGCGCCACCACCTGAGTCGATTCCTGAAACAGTCATCTTGGAGCGTTCTCATACGTAGATCGACCAGAGGGTGTTTTGAATCAAGCCCATGATGCATTGCAATGTTTCCCGAAGTACTGTACTAAACACCTCAGTGACTTAGGATAAAAAACATGTTTTAAAAGTCAAGAACCACAAAATATTTAATCATGCTAAAAATTCCCTAAGTTCTAAAGCTTGTGGGCTAAATGAGGGTTCAAGTCAGGATTTGTATGTGTTAAGGAAGGATTATTTATGGGATCACTGACCCTATTGAGGTGAAATTTCCAAAACCGGTGCACTGTGGGATTGACTCAAACACTCTGGTAATCGACGAAACCTTGGTCTTCCATATTGATGCGTCAGTATCTGTAGCGGCTCTCGCAATTAAACAAAACATTTCACCAGTGTCTGAGCTGTAATCATTATGGCACCCAAGCGATCAACTCTTTGTGAACTGATGGCGGGATTGCTCGATAAGTATGTTGAAGCAACTCTCCGATTTTCAGGTTGGCGGGAGGACAACGTGATTCCACTACGAAGACGGCTAGTTGCTCTACAAATCAGCGGACTCTAGCTTGTTACACCTTCAAGTGGAGTGCAAGCACTCTTTCGGCGTATTGACAATGCCGTTGGACGAGGTGTAGCCTAGGGAACCAGGGTTCCGTTTTTAATGTAAAGGTAACAACCAACTCTTAAAAAAGGGGCTCCTTGCACACCGGCTTGAAAAAACAGAGAAAGAACAAAAAAAAGGCGTTGAGATTTTATAAGCTCCAACAAAAGGCATTGTTACGTATTCAAAAATTAAGCATGGATTCACTTAACATATGTAGAGGGACTATTATGAATTAATACCTACTCCAATATGATTACTTAGGCGTTCAAATCTGAAAAAAAAAACCCTATTCCAACTTTATGAGCACAGTGTAGAATGTTAGTTTGGGAGTACAGAACGTTAAAACATTATTTGGGTATAATATGAAAAAAATGGTGCGGAACCGTACACCAAACATATCCCTTGTCTAAAAATTCACATTTCAGAGATAAACTTCGTTTAACTTTTGTTAAACACCTTTAGAATACGGGACATCGTGTGCTGGAACATGCAGTCATACGTATTTATATTTTGTCACATCGTATGCCGGTTATCATTTTCGCGGTGGTGCAAGAGAATATTCGTGACGAGAATGTATCTTTTGGACCGTGTGTTAAAGGATACAAATTGCGTTAATAGCGAGGCCAAAAGTCCAC